>PVIA01007747.1:0-79707 GCA_004024845.1 Tonatia bakeri
AAAAAAAAAAAACTATAACAGACATTACAAAGATTTGTGTGAAGCCACAAAAGACCCCAAATAATCACAGCAATCTTGAGAAAGGAGAACAAAATTAGAGTAATCATGCTATCTGGTATCAAACTATACTACAAGTCCATAGTAATCAAAACAGCATGATACTAGCATAAAAATAGACTATATATCAATAGAATAAAATAGAGGGTGCAGAAATAAACACACATCTTCATGGTCAATTAACATTTTCCAAAAGAGGTACAATAAGGTTAGGCAGTTTATTAATAATTAGTACTGGGAAAATCGGACAGATATATGCAAAAAAATATGAAATAGACCACCTAATTACACCACACACAAGAATAAGCTCAAAATAGATTAGATTTAAATGTAAGGTTTGAAACCACACAACTGCTAAAAGAAAACATGGGCAGTAAAATCCTGGACATTTCTCACAGAGATTTTTTTTCTAATTTATCTCCTTAGGCAAGGAAAACAAATAGGACTACATCAAACTAAAAAGTTTTTTCCACAGCAACAGAAACCATTAACAAATGAAAAGACAACCCATTTAAAGAAAGGTCATATTTCCCAAAAAGTTCTGAAAAGAGGTTAATAACCAAAATTATGAAAAGCTCATACAACTCAACATTAAAAAATAACAATACAATTTAAAAAATAGGCAAAATGCATGAACAGACATTTCTCCAAAGAGGATGTACAAATGACCAATAGGCAAATGAAAAGATGCTCAACATTGCTAATCATCTGAGAAATGCAAATTAAAATCACCATGAGATATCACCTCACACCTGTCAGAATGACTATTATCAGTAAATCAACAAACAAGTGTTGGCAAGGATGTAGTGAAACAGGAACCCTCATGCGCTGTGGGTGGGAGTGCAGATGGTGCAGCCACTATGGAAAACAGTATGGAGTTTCTTCAAAAGACTAAAATCAAAAGTAACTTTTGACCCAGCATTTCCACTTCTGGAAATATATCCAAAGAAATATAAAACACTAATTCAAAAAAATATATATGTGAATCCTCATGTCCATTACATGTTATTTACAATAGCCAAGATTTGGAAGCAGCTCAAGTGCCCATGAAGTGCCCATAAAAAAAGAAGGAACTCTTACCTTTTGCAACAGCATAAATGGACCTGAAAAGTATTATGCTAAGTGAAATAAGCCAGTCAGAAAAAGAAAAATACCATATGATTTAACTTATGTAGAATCTAATGAACAAAATAAACTAACAAAATTGAAACAGACTAAGAGATACAGAGAATACGTGATAGCTGTTGAGCACAGATGGAATTGGGGCTGGGTAAAAAATGTGAAGGGAATAAGAAAAAAAAACAAACAAAAATAACCTCATAGACACAGACAACAGTATCACGATTACCAGAGAAAAAAAGAATTGGGAGGAGGTAGAAAGGGGTGTAGGGGGATAACTTGGATAATTTAATACAGTATACAGGTGATATATTATAGAATTGTAGACTTGAAATCTATATAATTTTATTAACCGTTGTCACACCAACAAATTCAATTAAAAGTGATATATAAATGATCAATGAATATATATAAAGATCAAGAATGACAATTAAAACTACCATGTGATACCATTTTATACTTACAAAAGTAACTAAAATTAAAAAGACTGGTATCATCAACTGTTGGTGACAATGTGGAGAATCTGACACTTCTATATGTTGCTGTGTGAGTATAAAATATAACAAACATTTAACATTGATAAACTATATGGAAGATTCTTACAAAATTGATCATGCATGTACTCTGTGACACAGAAATTCTACTTCTATTTACCCAAGTGATTTAAAATTAAATATTCAAGAAAAGACTTGAATAAAATTTTCAGACCAATTTTATTCATAGTAGTCAAAAACTGGAAGCAACCTTAATATTTAGCATGAAAAGAATGCTTAAAAGACAAAATTCTGACCTGGTCAGCATGGCACAGTTAGTTGGAGCATTGTTCTATAACTGAAGCCTTGTGGGTTTGATTCCTGGTCAGAGCACATACCTAGGAGATGGGTTTGATCCCCAGTTTGGGTGCATACAGGAGGAAACCAATCAATGCTTCTCTGTTGCATTGATATATCTGCCCCTCTCTCTTCTTTTTTTGTCTCTTCTACTCTCTCTCTCTCTAAAAGTAATGAAAAAATGTCCTCTAATGAGGATAAAAAAATTCTTTCAAATTAAAAGTATGATTACTAAAAATGTGGTATATTGGTGGGACAATAGAATTTGTGAATTACCAAAAAAACTTAAAAGCAAAGTCAAATTAAATAAAAATACAAGGAAAATATTAACAACAAAGATTATTCCAAAAGATTCATGATCCTAGTTGAACAAATACAAGAAATTGGAAAAGAAAAAATTATCAATATAAAAATATAAGAACAAATTTTAGAATCCCATAGACAGTCAAACCTTGAATTGAGACATGGGTTTCTATTTAATAAAGAACATAAGTAGAATAAATGAAATTAAAAATATCACTCACATATGTTATATACTATAACTTTAGGAATCCAAAACAATGAGGACAGTGTAAGCATCCTCTGGGACAACTTTAAGCAATTCAACATTCACTTCATGTGAATGCCAGGAGGAGAGAAAAAGCAAGAAATTGGAGGTCTTTTTGAAAAATTTATGAAAGGAAACTTCCCTAATTCAGTGAAGGAAATAGAAATACAAGTTCAGGAAGCACAGATAGTCCCAAATAAGAGATGTAAAGAGGCCCACTGCAAGACACATCATAATTAAAATGCCAAAAGTTAAAGATAAAGAGATTGGAGGGTAGTGGAGGAGAATGAGTGAGAGGTGAGGGTGTTGAAAGGTACAAAGAGGTAGTCACAGAATAGCCATAGGGATGTAAAGTACAGTATAGAAAAGGGAGTAGCCAAAGAACTTACACGCATGATCTGTGGACATGCACAAGGGTGGGGGTCTGCCTGAGGGAGGGTGAGGTGCTGGGTGGAGGACCAGAGGGGGAAAAATCAGGGCACCTATGACAGCATAATCAACAAAATATAATTTTAAAAGATTATGTGGCCTGAGCTCTAAATACTTGATCTATACTTTCTGATACAAAACAAGCAGCAAGAAAATAGACACCCAGCTCAATAAGCCACATACAAACACACACACAGACAAATTTTTACTCAGTTCTTGAGGATAATTTTGATGCTATGGAGAAATTTTTACACATTTCCTTATATATTAAAGGGAAATTGTTACTAATGTCATACAATAAAATATTATTAAATACAAAAAAATTATATGTGTGAATATGGAATGTATATATTAAATGATTTGCCAGTATTCAAAACAATATGAGACCTGCTCTTGCATATTCAAGATTAAATATGATATTAAGAAAATGTGACTTTTGTTATTAGCATGAGCTAGAACCCTATATTTACCACTCAGAGGCCATGTTCATGGAATCTTAGAGTCTCACTTTTATCTATTAAATAAAAATAATGCATGCAGTGTAGTTTTAACATAAATTTTAATATATAAAATATCTTATATGAAATCTTAAACATTATTTTTAAATATAGTTTATTTATTATGCTATTGCAGTTGTCCCATTACTTCCCCTTCATTCCCCTCAACCCTGCACACCCTCTCCCACCCACATTCCCCCACTTTAGTTCATGTCCATGTGTCATAAGTTCTTTAGCTTCTACATTTCCCATACTATTCTTGCCCTCCCTGTCTATTTTCTACCTACCATCTATGCTACTTATTCTCTGTACCTTTTCTCCCTCTCTCCTCCTCCTATGCCCCTGTTGCAAACCCTCCATGTGTTCTCCATTTCTGTTCCTGTTCTAGTTGTTTGTTTAGTTTCTTTTTGTTTTTGTTTTCATTTTAAGTGTGGTTAATAATTGTGAGTTTGCTGTCATTTTATTATACATGTTTTTTATTTTCTTTTTCTTAGATAAATCCCTTTAACATTTCATAAAGTAAGGGCTTGGTGATGATGAACTCTTAACTTGCCTTATCTGAGAAGCACTTTGTCTGCTCTTCCATTCTAAATGAAAGCTTTGCTGTATAGAGCAACCTGGGATGTAGGTCCTTGCCTTTCATGACTTGGAATACTTCTTTCCAGCCCCTTCTTGAGAAATCAGCTGACAGTCTGATGGGAACTCCTTTGTAGTTGTCTGTCTCCTTATCTCTTGCTGCTTCAAGGGTTCTCTCCTTCATTTTTACCTTGGCTAATGTAATTATGATGTGCCTTGGTGTGTTCCTCCTTGGGTCCAAGTTCTTTGGGACTCTCTGAGCTTCCTGGACTTCCTGGAATCTATTTCCTTGGCCAGATTGGGGAAGTTCTCCTTTATTATTTGTTCAAATAACTTTTCCACTTCTTGCTCTTCCTCTTCTCCTTCTGGTATCCCTATAATTCAGATGTTGAAATGTTTAAAGATGTCCTGTAGGTTCCTAAGCTTCTCCTCATGTTTTTGAATTTTTGTTTCTCCATTCTTTCCTGTTTGGTTCTTTCTTTCTTCCTTCTGGTCCCCTCTATTGTTTTGAGTCCCAGTTTCCTTCCCATCACTATTGATTCCCTGTGCACTTTCCTTCATTTCTCTTATTGTATCCTGCATTTGTTCATCTAATTTGCGACCAAAATCAACCAATTCTGTGAGCATCTTGATCACCAGTGCTTTGAACTGTGCATCTGATAGGTTGGCTATCTTTCCGTCACTTAAAAGTACTGGTTCTGGGGATTTTAATTCTTTTTGAGCCACACTCCCCTCCCCCTTTGGTCTGGTCACACCTGTTATGTATGAGGGGTGGAGCCTTAGGTGTTCACCAGGGTGGGGCACCCCAGTTGCTATGTTGTGATGTATGTGGGGGTGGAGTCCAAGAGGGAACAATAGTGCTTGCTCTGCTCTCTGTGGGACCTCAGTCCCTTCCACTGCTTCCTTCAAGCAAACTGGGCCCCTCTGGTACCAATTCTGTGTGTGTGGGCTTGTGCACCTTGTGGGACTTTCCAAGGACCTCTCCTGTGAGGCTGGGAGTCTCTCCCTGCACTTCAATCCCCACAGGTGTTTTCAATCAATGTCCTGAGGCTCTATGTCCCAGTGATGTGATCCTGGGTTGCACACGGAGCCTTGTTTCACAGTTTCTGCCTCGCTGGGTCTGCCAGCTGCCGCTTGCATGCTCAGGGTCCACCTGCTGCAGTCTTGTGTGCCCCAGATACCTCATGCATCTGGTCCCAACACTCTCTGCTCTCCACACTGCAACCCGAATACAGCTGCCTGACTCCACCCCTCCTACTGGTCTGGATAAACGTGTCTATTTTAACTTCTTGGTTGACCAACTTCCATATGGTTCAATTTTCTGTCAGTTCTGGTTGTTATTCTGTTTCTAAATTGTTGTTGTCCTTATCTTGGTTGTGCAAGGAGGCACAGTGTGTCTACCTATGCCTCCATCTTGGCCAGAAGTCCCTGAAATCTTAAACATTATTGATACTCAACTCAAAAATTATTTTGTAATTGTTTTGGCTTCACAGTTCTACAATAAAATACAATGTCCTAAACATGTATCACCAGGCTCTTTATCATCAAAAACTTTCTCATCTCTCCAACCTGATATGTGCTTTCAGCAATATCTAAGCACTTCTAGTCTCTTCAATGTGCCACTCTGTCATTCACTTCTAGCACTTTGTAGATGTCTCTTCTTGCATTTGTCACTCTATTCTTCCATATAAATATGTTCCAGCTTTTAACTTCTCATCTATATCTTATTCTTTTTTTGTTCATTGAGATATTCATTCATTACACCATGACATTTCTTATTTTTCAGGGACTGCATTTGAGTCAGAATACAAGAAATAAAATTAAAAAAATACCATACCGAGCCCTGGCTGGTATAGCTCAGTGCATTGGGCATAGGCTGTGAGCCAAAGCATTGCAGGTTCGATTCCCAGTTAGGGGACATGCCTGGGTTGCAGGCCACGGCCCCCAGCAACTGCAATTGATGTTTCTCTCTCTCTCTTTCTCCCTCCCTTCCCTCTCTAAAAATAAATAAATAAAATCTTTAAAAAAATACCATACTATCGTGGAGCTTACAATTGCTTTGGTGGACACAAACCTATGTGCACATACATACACGTATACAAGATCTGTTCAGAAGTCCATCCATTGTTAATATAAAGAGAATGGTTTGTGTGACATCAATGTAACCTGGCAGCCAAGGAGAGAGGACTGAAATGTCCATGTGTGAACAATGATGATTTAACTGTACTAGTCAGTGGGAACAATAGATGCCACTGAGTGAGCATGTGTACTGTGTGGCCATCACATTCAAAATGACTGAGCAACTAGAGCAATGAATCTGCATGAATTTTGCATTAAGTTTGAACATCCCTCCACATAAACTGTTAGGATGATTCAGAAGGCTTTCCAGAAGAATGAAATGAGTGCAGCACAAATAAAAGTGTGGTACAAACACTTCAAAAATGGGTGTGAATCTGTTGAAATTGGTCCATGTTCTAGAAGGACAGCAACAAACATAGCACTTGAGAATACTGAGTGTGTAGGGTTGTAATCAATAAAGATCAGCAACTGACAGTGCGAAAATTAGAAGCTGATCTGAGGATTCCAAAATCTTGTGTCCAAGATTTTGACGCAGGATCTTGCCATGAAACGTGCTGTGGCATAATTTGTTCCGCCATTTCTGCTACCAGAGCAGAAGAAACATAATGCAGCAGTTGCTAATGATTTGATTCAAACCACTGCCAATGAGCCAGACTTCCTCAGGAAGGCCATAATTTGAAGGGTACTGAGGCATCATCAGCCTATGTATGATGTTTCCTGTACCTTGTTTTTTCTTCAATAAATGTCTCTATTTTTCATATTATAGGCTGGGTACTTTCTTAATAGACCCTGTATATAGATATCTAACACATATGAGCATATAACATAAAATCTATTGGTAATAAGACCTATGATAAAAATGAAGCTACAGGTTATAAGGCAGTGTGGATTTCACAAAGTAAGATAGAACTGCCAGTAGGAAGGCATGAAGTCACAGACAAAGAGCACTTAATGTACAGCTGCATAGGACACTGAGAAATTCAGATTTCATTTAAGTCTTAGATTTGGAGCAGAAGAGTAGGAAAATCTGACTGGCATTAAAAAATATCCTGAGATTTGCTTTATGGAGAAAATTTCACAGAATATCAAGAAAGGAATAGAGATAAAGTGGTGAGGGTAAAATAAGAAAATTTTTTTATTAATATCATAATAGTGGAAATGGGGTAAAGACATTGTTACTATGTATTTTTGAGAGAAATCAACTCTAACTTTCTGACTAGAATGTGAACATGAGAGCAGAAGAGCAAGATTGACATGTAAGCATGCTGGTGATTGGTACTTCCATGTACTAAGATGAGATGACAGAGAAGGGCACTTGTGGGGGCAAATCTTGATTCCTTTTTAGCACAAAATGAATTTGAGTTTCCTGATAGTTTTCCAAAAGAAAATATCACTCAGTGGAATTTAAAGGGAAATATTACACAGAAGTTTCTGATATATTGGTGGTATTTAAAACCATAGGGAAAAGGTTTATATAAAGAAGAGAAAATGGTGGAACTAACCCTATGTAGCTAATTTTTTTTATCAATAAAGAAAAAAAGAAGCAGTGACCAAATAACTAGCAGGAAAGCCAGCAGAATAAGTTATTCTGTGAGTGTAGTGAAGAATTTATATTAGAGTACAAGCTAAGTTATTATAAAACAAAGATCTGAACACACATATGATTAAATAGAAATCTATTTTAAATGTATTAGTCCAAGCATCCACAATTCAGACTTTTAGGGCAATTTTGTCATCCTCAAAGTGGCTTCATTTCTAGGCCAATATGTTTACTTTTGTTCCCATCATCTCTAAGCAGGAGGAAAAGAAGAAATTGGCACAGGAGGGTTACTTCTATTCCTAAAAGTCCATGACCCAGAAGAGGCACACATCACTTCTGCACACATCCTAATGGCAAGTACATAGTATCATGGTCCTATACTGTCAACCAGAAGTTGACAGTATAATTCAATCAAATAACAAAGTGTCCAGATAAAACTTTATAGCTAGACAAGAAGTAAAGAACAGATAACTGGGAGTTTCTTCCACAAAGCTGAGACTACACTGATTGACGATGTAGACTGTTGATATGAGGTCCAGTAATTTTAGGACAAGTAAGTAAATGTCAAATTTGTCAAAATAGTGCTCAATAGTGATATTGATTCAGTTGGGTTCAGTGGAATAGTGGAAACATGAGTCTTATTGCCATGGTTGAAAGAATTGGAATGTTTGGGAGTACAGACAGTAAATTTGGAAGAACAATAACCTACCTTTTAAGAAGAAGATGACTGTAGCATTGGTTTCCTGTCAAAATCACCCTTCTTAATGTAAAATAAGCAAAAGAAACACAAGCAGAAAACAGAGTCATGTAATACAAAATGTAAAAAGAACTTGATATATATTTGAGAACATAAAACATTGTTTTCAGTGTTGTGTCCTAATTTGTTTTAGAATGGTTTTGTGGAAGGGAAAACAATGCTCATAAAGAATCAACATGTCTAATGAGAAGACAAACAAAAGGCAAATTAAGAACAAAATTAAAAGGAGAAGCAAATTCAAAATTCCACAAACTCTGTAATCTAAACTCTATAAAATCATAATTATTGAGTAGAATACCAACACTGGTTTTTTACTTTGATAGCGGATTTCAAAAACAGGGGCAGCATAAAGATAGAATAATTTAATAACTTTCTTACTTGCAAAAACTACTACATGTGTGACCAGATAACTTGAATATATCCCAGCAGATTGGGAAAGATGGCAAGCCCACATAAACAAGAAGAGACTTGGGAAATCTTTAAATAACCTCAATGTATTTATATCCCTAGGATTCAATGATAAACACACAAATATACTTAAAGAATTGTATTTTATATCATTTTAGCCAATTGTTTTGATAGATGTTCAAAGAACAGGAAATCCCTGAAAGTTAAAATGACAAAAGGTATTTTTTTTAATTATTAAAGACTCTGATAATTACAACACCTAGTTTAACTTAACTCCTCAGCATACATAGTCAGATGATTATTAAGGTAAATACTGCATGGAGGAATTCAGGAATTTTGTAAAAGCAAATATTAAAATATGTTTGAGTTTTCACCTCTGTTGTATTTTCTAATATTTTGAAAAGGTGTTATTTCAATTTATACTTCTAAATCTTTTTAAAAAGTGATTTTTAAAGTCTCTGGTGTTCATATATGTTTAAAGTCATTTTATATATAAATAATCAGTTATTGAGTTGGTGAGAATTGATATCTTCATAAAATAAAATTTTTAAAAAGCAGATCATTTGACTTCAAAATCAGTTTGTCTATTGTATCCTACTGCCTTCAAAGAGCATGTATGATTCAACAGTTACTGTAAAACATAATGTATAATGTGAACATAATCACTCATAAACAGACAGAACAAATTGAAATTAAGAAGGAACAAGTTCTTTTGCAATATGTCCTTCATTAATAAATGATTTTTAATTTTTTATTGTGTTTTTTCATTACTATTTAAGTCTCTCCTCTCCCCTGTAATCGCCACATGCTGTCCATGTCCATGAGTCTTTTTTCCTTTCTGCTTGATCCCTCCAACCCCTAACTAACATGGTAGAATGAGCCCATTTAACTTTCTCAAAAACTAATAATTTATTTTCAAAAAGCAATTGCTGGAAACATCCTAAGTGCCCATCAGTAAATGAGTGCATAAAAAAACTGGTACATTCACACAATGGGATACTATGCAGTAGAAAAAAAGGAGGAGCTCCTACCCTCCACAACAGCATAATGGAACTGGAGAGCATTATGCTAAGTGAAATAAGCCAGGTGGTGAAAAACACATACCATACGATCTTACCTATAAGTGGAACCTGATGAACAAAACAAACAAAGCAGCAAAATAGAACTAAAGGCGTGGAAATAGGGAACAAACTGACAGTGACCAGAGGGGAGGAGAGAGGCAGTAACAGGGATAAAGAAGGGGAAGGGTCAAGGAACATGTATAGAGGACCCATGGACACAAACAATGGGATGGAGATTGACTGTGGAAGAGGGTCAGGGCAGGAGACAGCCACAGGGAAAATGTGGAACAACTGTAATTGAAGAACAAGTAAGTAAATAAATAAATAATGAAAATAAAAAAAAGAAAATAGATTAATTGGTGTATAAATAGAAAATATCCAATTGGATTTTTTACACAAAGGTTGCTTTGTTGAAAGCCTTATCTTTTGGCTCACACCTTTTTTAATATAAGATTTTAAAAGACCACAAATTAAAAATCAGATTCTTATAAATGTGAGAATGGCAGTAAAATAAACATAAAGGAAACATTTCGTTTGCTCCAGAAACAGTGTTTGTCACAATTGTTATGAAATAACTATATTCCCAAAATTTATCTTCTTTCTAATAGCAAAAGTAAATTCCTTCTAATAACAAAAATAACCTGCTAGATTCTGTCTTTCATCCAGAAAGATTATTTTTATGTGCACGTGATATACAATAATAAATAACTGAACCTCTGCCCCTGCCTGAACGCTTGATGTTACTTTGGAGAGCCGTGTATAGATAGATCTAGGTGTTCCTGACAACTCCCAGCATTCTTATGTCTGGATGAAAAGTCGCAGGGCATTCGGAATCCTGAGGTCGAAGCAAGTTCAATCAAAACCTGTTGGAGCATCCTCAGTGCAAACGTGACAAACAGCAGAGCACATGCATTACAGTGTGCAGTTTTAACAAATGGGTTTCCTTCACACTCCCGTGTTTGAATGAACACATGTAAACTGTAAGAAAAAATGAATCCAAACTATAAGAACTAATCAATGTCCAAACACACACAGGTGCACACTGATTCAAACCTGTGGCAGAGAAATAGCAAAGGTAAGGCCTTTATATTCATGCTTCTCAGAAGATCCTCTAACTACACATACCTGCTTAGAGTATTTATATTCAAAATACTTTCATTTTGCATTGTTACCCAGAATTATATAATTTTTTTCTAAATTTCAAAACAATCCAGCTAATGCATGTAAATCATTTACTTTTTGCAAAAATGATCTTTTAACAGAATTTCTCATTTAATGCCAAACTAATAGGTAAATACTGTTAGTGTCTCTTTTTTAGGGTTAAGGAAAAATGTTCAAATGGAGTAAAGCTACCTGATTGCAAAGCAGATTTTATGAAATTCTGGAATTAATAACATCAAAATATATATCTAATTGTGTAATAATGTTGGAAAATGTTTTCATAGAGATTTAAAAAATATTTCCAAAAATCATACTTCATTATCTAGTCTCTGACACCATTATTTTCTATAAAGAGGAGTTATTTTTTAAGGAAAGACTATGCTAAGCCACATATTTTAATAATATCAGCATTACTGTGAAAATTAATTTTGAATATCAGTGATATAAAAAATAAAAACAGCAAAGA
Source organism: Tonatia bakeri (assembly GCA_004024845.1). NCBI lineage: Eukaryota > Metazoa > Chordata > Mammalia > Chiroptera > Phyllostomidae > Tonatia > Tonatia bakeri. Next base: position 11,528 of record PVIA01007747.1, read on the forward strand.
TATATTCTTGTGGCAACAATTGGTAGAGGTCACTGAACCTTACAATTCTGGCTTACAGCATTGAGGCAAATGTTATGTATTTTTTTAAAATATGTTAATTGATTATTCTATTACAATTGTCCCATTTTTTCCTCCCTTTTATCCCTCTCCACTCTTCACCCCCCTCCCACCAGAATCTCCTTCCTTTAGTTCATGTCCATGGGTTGTACATATAAGTTCTTTGGCTTCTCCATTTCCTTTAGTATTCTTAACCTCACCTATCTATTTTGTACCTACCAGTTATACTTTTTATTCCCTGTACCTTTTCCCCCATTCTCCGCTCTCTCCCTCATGCTGATAAACATCCATGTGATCTCCATTTCTGTGATTCTGGTCCTGTTCTAGTTGTTTGCTTAGTTTGTTTTTGTTTTTGTTTTTTATCTTTAGTTGTTGATAGTTGTGAGTTTGTTGTCATTTTGCTGTTCATAGTTGTGATCTTCTTTTTATTAGATCACTACACCTAACATTTCATATAATCAGGGCTTAGTGATGATGAATTCCTTTAACTTGACCTTATCTGGGAAGCACTTTATCTGCCCTTTCATTCTCAATGATAGCTTTGCTTAATAGAGTAATCTTGGGTATAGGTCCTTGCCTTTCATGATTTTGAATACTTCTTTCTAGCCCCTTCTTGCCTTTAAGGTTTCTTTTGAGAAATCAGCTGCCAGTCTTATGGAAACTCCTTTTTAGGTAACTTTCTCCTTTTCTCTTGCTGCTTTTAAGATTCTCTCCTTCTCTTTCATCCTGGGTAATGTAATTATGATGTGCCTTTGTGTGTGCTTCCTTGGGTTCAAATTATTTGGAACTCTCTGAGCTTGCTAGACTGGAAGTCAGAAGGAGAAGAGGAAGAGCAAGAAATTGAACACTTATTTGAAAAAATAATGAAGGAAATCTTCAGAAGTCTGGCAAAGGAAATAGACTTTCAAGAATTCCAGGGATCTCAGAGAGTGTTGTATATTTCTTAAAGAAAAATTTCCCAAATTAAAATAATTATCTATGACGCATAAAAATGATGAATTGAAATTAAGATCTAGTGAAACAGAATATTCTGTAAAAAGACCAGGGAATTCATATTTTTAGTAAGTTATGTGATTCCTATAATTATACAATTTTTGAAGAAATGTTTTTCATAGATTTAATAAACTTCTAAAGGTAAAAACTAATAAAATTGGTCATATGACTTCTTTTGTTCTAAATAAAGATACTGTAATATTAACTGTGTTTTTGCTAAGTTTTGACAAATATATATACCTGTGTAGTCCATAATACTACCCAGAGGTAGAATATTTCCATCACCCCAGGAATTTCTCTAATGCCCTAATCAATTTCTGTCCCACATGCATGGAAAGAATGGCTATTCCAAGCTTTTTTTTTTACCACAGATACAAACTGTTTGTTCATTAATGTCATAAAAATGGAATCAAGTCTCCTTTGTTTGAGGCTTCTTTCACTCAGCACAAGGATTTGGAGATTAACCCATGGTGTTGCATACACCAGTAGTTTCTTATTTCTATGTAGTGCTCCATTTTATTAATATAACAAAATATATTTATTCATCTTCCTACTGATATATATGTTCATCTTCCTACTGATATATATATTTTCATCTTCCTACAGTAGGAAGATGAATATATATATAATGTTTCCAGTTTGGAGCTATTATGAATAAAGCTGCTATGAGCATTCTTGTACAAGTATTTTGAGGACACATGTTTTCATTTTTTGTGGGTAAATACTTAGAATTGGAATGGCAGGGTCATAGAGTAGGTATAGTTTTAATTTTATAAGCAATGTCTAGACATTTTTCCAAGGCAGCTGTAACATTTCACACTGGCACCAATAATATGAGCTCAGGTTACTGTATGAACTTCCATCATTTGGTGTGTTTTCAGACTTTTACAGTTTTTATTTGCATTTCCTTGGTGAATGGTTGTAAGAACATTTTCATGTGCTTACTGATCATTCAGAGGCCTTTTGTGATAGATATTTTACCTAAGAGTGTGTCCATTTTTATTGACTTGTTTCCTTAAGTAAACTCTTGCTTACTGCACTTTGGGGCATGGTCTCATACCGGAAAGGAGACCTAGCCCTGAGTGAGACAGACTAGGGCTAGCCAGTGGTGTGTGGGTTCTTCATTTGAGGCAGGAAAGATTTCACAAGTCCAGATAATTTTGAGAGTACATTTATTAAAGCTGGGGACAGTGAAACAAGGAAGGGCCTAGGCTAGATGAAGTGACAGGAGAGAACTTAGGTGGGGCTGCTTTGGTTCTCTAGAAACACTGTAGGAAAGAAATGAGCCAAGGGGAGCCTGCTTAGGCTCACTGAGAAGTCAGAGAAAAAGAAGCCTTGGTGTTGATGGGAGAGACCTGGTTCTTCTTGCTGAGGCATGTAAAGGATTACATATCAGCAAATCTAGTAGTATGTAATCAGTTTATTAGTGGCTTGTTCCCATGGAAGAGAACAGGACCGGGTAGAGTAGGGGGTGAAAGGCAAAGTTTCAGGGCAAAGCAGGATGAGAATAGCAAGAGAGGTTGGAGACCAGAGTGGCAAGCCCCTGGGCAACCTGAGGCCAGGTGGCCAGAGGCCCTGTGGCCCGAGAGCCAAGAGTCCCCGAGAGAGAGAGAGTCCTTTGTTCTCAGGGCTTACATAGGTGGTGGGATAGGAGGGGAAAAAAGTTACATATTGATTAACAGGTAAATGTGGCACCAGCTTTCCTGCAGGATGTGACTACCCAAACTTAGAAATGTGTGGGGGTCTGTTAGTCCAAATCCTTATCTTGCTCCAGACTCCATTTGGTCATCTTGTTATAAAACAAATACGTGACAAGAGGCAGTTAATTAAAATTGGGGTACTTTCCAAAGTTATTTATGGTTTCTTTCTGTGGGCACTGGGGACCCTTTCCCACATTCAGGCCTTGGGGTGAAAGCACAGTTTCAAGGCTTTCTTTCCCAGATTGTGGAAATGTTACAGAGAATTTCAAGGACTTCTCTTCTTTCTTGCTAACATAGTGTTTCTTGTGATGTTGGAACACCTGGCAATATTATCAGGCCAGGCTCAGGACTGCTGAGTTAGCATGTGGGACTTATCTCCTTCCTTTTTCCTGCCTCGGTTTACTATTTATTCTACCTATTTGGTAAAAGGCATTTCCTGGCAACCAGGGTGCTAAATGCTGGCCAGTGACAGTATTGGTCTCAGAGTTCTTCCTATGCTGTCTCCTGCCTCATTGGGGACAGTTTTTGGGGGTTATCCCAAGACCAGCTGCTGCTCCCCTGGTAGCGAGTCTCATGGGAACCCTTAGAGTTTAGGAGATGCGTACCTGTGGGGGAAAGAAGAGAGGGACGGGGAAGGCACAGGTGTGCTCCCAGGAGGGAGACTGAGCACTAGGTTCTTTGTTTTAAAGGTTTTATTTTTATTTATTTTTATCTTTTAGTAGGTTGATATTATAATATTTATCAAACTAGTACCATGGGTTAATAGAAACAGCAAAGAATTAAAATGCAAGTTATATATTATAAAATTCCATCTATAACCTAAAGTCTCTAATGTTTTCATTCACTAGCTAACTAAAAAGCCCAAGAAAGGTAGGACACCCAATATAATAAAGTACTTCAAAGCAATTGGTAATTTTCAGTTATCAAAATTGTGGGATTTGCAATCAAGAAAAACATTTTTTGAATATTCTATAACTTTCATTTAAACAAGATATAAAAATACATTATAAACATGTAACAATTTCTGTAAATACATTATCTTAAAGATTTCTCATACACAATAGGTTGGTAACGGCACACATATAACATGAAAATTCTAAGATAATAAAAAATTGACAAGAAACATATCAGCTGAATGGTAACACACAAGCAACACTCCCATCTCCCCATTCTAAAAAAATATACAACACTATCAAAAATCTTTAAAAACTGCATATTTTAATAAGAAATAAATTCAATATAGAACGACAATACTGACAATCGAAGCATTCAGAGATTTTAAAAGGCATGCTTATTTCCAGTTGATCCAAAGTGTTTCAACTAAGTTTTCAAAAGTTTGTCCAAAGCCAACATCACTCCTAAGGCTCACACATCTATTTCACACATTTACTCTCTTACCTATGATAAACATTTATGATTTCCAGGTATCAAATGCTGGTACTGATTTCAAACTGCTATCACCTCAAGTGTTTGAGTGTCACAAATTTCTTTAACCAACCAAACAAAATGAAAATCAAAATGACACAGCATATATTATAAATAAATAAAACAATTGTATGTGTAACAGACAGGCAAAGTAGTGGCACAATAAACCAATGTTAACTACTACAATGTACATCTATTGCACAGTAAATAAACTGAAAACAATTTCCAAGTGAGACAAAACAATGGAGGCGGTCATCTCAAGGGTGCTTGCTGAGTTTACTGATGACCTTTCCTAATTTTCATTCTGGAAAACATTGTTTTTTGAATGACCCCAACTTAGTCAGATTTGTTTCTACCATGGCAGAGTACTTGGGTTGTCCATCCCCTTTCTGGTTTTAATAACCTAAGCTCCATCCTACACACAAACATCTTTTATTTTTTTAACTTTAAAAGAATGTAAAAAAAACTAGCATCATTGCACATATAAATACATGACTACATATAAATTTAAGCTTCCAGTGTCTCATGAAGTACAGTTAGTTACGTAGTTGAAGTGATTTGTGCACAGAGCCTACATCTATCTAAACACCTAAGTAATCATCTGCTCAGTACCAGTGGTGCCAAATATCAAGGGGTCCTCAGCTCTTCAGCTTGTTCCTGCTTACATACCTGCACAAGTCAAAGGTAAGCAGTAAGCTGTTCTGAGGGTTCTCAAAGGCTGAAAATGTAGGGGGGATCACAATAGAATATTCATCAGCTCTACCAGGTGTGCCCTTTCAGGGTGGTGGTCTCCACTGATTGGTTAGTGGTTGGACAGGGGGTCATTAGTCATTGCAGCTTGTCCAGGCTGTTGCCCATCTGGTTTTCCTGCTTTTCTGCACCTGGAGCTGAAATACAACTGAGGCCTGGATGTAATCTCAAAGGAGGTGACCTTCTGCATCTGGCTGTAAATTGCTTGGCCAGTTTATTCCATTTGCTGAGGAATTTTTCTAGCTTCTTACTATCCTGTCTCATTAGGAAGACTATGTAATTATGAATAATATATATTTACACAGGAAAAATACAGAGTACCTGTTTTCTCCTTCTTCAAGTATTCAGTAAGGTTCCAAACGCAGAGATGTTTTAGTGTAAGGGCGACCTCTCTCAGAGCAGAACGTAAGGCAAAAACGCTGCTGAAAGGGGCTTTTCCTGTAGCCTGCCATCTTAGTTGATTATGAGACTATAACATTCTTCTTGTCCAAGTTAAGAAAACTGAAGCTCTAAACTAAAGTTGGTGTAAAGAAAGGTAGGAAACCAAGATACGGTAAGCCACATGGTCAATCCCAGCACTATAAAGGATAATAAATAAGAAAGGTCCCATCAGCAATTATTCTTAAAAATATTTTTCTGCAATGTGCCTTCTGAGTCTCCAAATAACTTTCATAGGGGGGTTACTATAGTTCCACAGGTTATTAAATCATGTATATTATTTTTTCATTGTTTTATTTCTCTGAACTTCATTTTTGATACTTTATATTGCTCTATCTTGAAGGTCACTGATTTGTTTTTTCTTCTATCATTTCATCCTGTTAAATTTTGTAGACTGCATTTTCTTCTTTTTATCATTTTTTAGTAAAATTTTTGTTTATGTTGAATACTATGTAATTTTTATATGGTTAGGATATTAGTTACTCACAAATCAGTTTGACATTTTTTAGGCTTGTATTAAAGATTTTTAATGGAGGTCTCTTGTGGGTTTTATTCTACTGTGAGTTTTTCTGTACTACTGAGACCTGATTTTTCTAGGATATTTATTGAATTAAAAGTGGTCAGCAAACTTTCTCTATAGGGGATTACTAAAATTTAGTATTACAAAATGAAATTTTTAGTTCTATGTTTTCTATGAATTATGATAATTTAAATAATATTAAACTATTTTTTAAGTTAGGTAAAATTCTGCATTATTCAACTAGAACTCATTTTTCAGTATGAATTAACTTTCCTAATCTTTTTGAATATAATTAATCAACTATATTAAACTTTTCACCTCCACTTGGGTCAGTTTTGATGATTAGCACTTCTCTAGGTAATCATGCATTTTTCTTACAAAGTCACACGCATTTTCTTTAAATAAGCTTAACTTGTTTTTCTAATAGTGCTTCTGTATTTATTTATTTTTCCTTAAGTTGCTGATAGCTTATCAATTTTATTAGTTATCAATTAAATAATTGAGAATTTTTATTTTATATGTTTGTTATTTTGTTGGTTAAATTTAAAAGGTAATTCTTCATTCTTTGCAATTTTTCTTTCTCTTTAATAAATTATAGATAGCTATAAACTTTCCATCCTACAGCATTTACTCCATTTGATATGTATTGATATTGAGTGTATTCCTTTTCATTATTTTCCCAGTAGTTTGAAATTTTGTTAGTTTAACTATATTCTTTGATTCTATGGTCAAATTATATTTTCTCAAATTTCCAAGTAGTTAAGTGTCTTGACACACTTTTTAGTTGTCATATATGTTTATTCAAATATTGTAAGAAGAAATAGCCTATAAGGACAGTCAAATCTTAACATTTTAAGTTTTCTTTGTGGAAAGAAATTGAGAGGTTTTACTAATAGCTCATGTAGTAGATATTTATATAATATATGTATATTATGCACCTGAGAAAGTTAATGTTCTCATTTTCTTCTCTTTTTTTCTATCCCTTCTTCTCTCTCTCCTAATGTCTCTTTCCCTCCTACCTTGCTATAATGATGTTAGTTTATTTTACTGTGGAATAAACCAAGGACATATTTAATATGTCTACATCTTCTTAACAGTGCTCTGCTAGGTCTTTATTCTCAATTTTCTATCTGATATGAATATTCCTACATTCATGCTCATTTTGTTTTTGTCTGTGTTTCTGTTGTAAATTATGTTCAACCTTACTTTATCACTTGGTCTAAATATGTCATTGTTTTGGAAATAGTATATAGTTAATTTGTTTTGTGTTAACCCAGTTTGAGATTGCATTAGTGAAGAATTAAATCTATCCACATTTATATGTTAGATATGAAGTGTTGTTGGATATGACTATTTAATCTACTTTTATATATTCATCATTTATTTTCTATCATTTGTTTTTCTCTTTTCTTATTTTATGTTACTCCTTTTTTAACATTCATTTCTTTTCTTGATCTTGTTAATTGAAATGTTTTATTGTCTATTAAATTTCATTGATAATTTAACTCTTTCTCTAATATTTTTTCACTGCATATTCTCCATTCCAATCATGTGATTTTTCTCCTCTCTCATGTACCCTCTTCCCTTTTCTGCACACATTTTGATGAGATCTTGAAAATAATTTACTTACCTCTTCTACCCATAGACCTCAGATATTGCTGAAATTTCTTATTTATTTTAGATTGTCTATTAATACATTGTTACTCAGTATAAAATCTCTTGTAAGACATATTATTTAGCAAGCTTCTGTTTTTCCTATTATCTTTCATATTTTGGGGGACACTGTTTTGCTTCACATGTTATATGATTAAAATTATTTTCAAGTGTTTTTCTCAGATGTCATGTGCTTGTATGATATCTTCAAATTCTTTCATATCTTCATAGATTTTTTCTTTCCTCTTGACCATAGATACATTTGTGAGATATTGAATGATTTGGCTGCAATCATTTCCTCTCAGTCATCTGTGAATATCCTTTAATAATTGTCAAACTTATAAAGTCAGACAAATATTCTATGTAAGTTACAAAACAATCTAAGTTTGTTATGCCTGAAAGCATGAGGCTATTTTTCTCTTTCAGATTAGACTTCAGTAAATTTATCAGGATGTACCAGGGTTTGTGTTTTATTTAGCTTAGGTATGTTTCTTTTTCTGTCTTATGATGAATTCATCCTTAATTTTCGGAGCACTTTCAAATTTAGATTTAGTCTTTTCAACTCAGGAAAACCTTCGTTAATAATTTTTAACTACTGCCATTTGTTAGGTTTTCTTTAAAAATGCTCCTGGAATTTTAGATATATTAGCTGTTCTAGATATAATTTATCTTCTGTGAATATCTTCTTCCCAGTTGGTAAAAATGCCGAGCCCCTTCTGAGAGAGAATGGAATTGCCTCACAAGCAAAGGGGGGAGCTCACAGGGGAAAGCTCCGCACATCCCTCCTACGTGGCCCGCCCGGCCTTCCTTGGGGAGGGGCCTGAGCAGCACATCTCAGGCTTGCCACAAAGGGTAAGAAAAAAATTTTAATCTTTATCCAGTTTGCTTAAAGAAGCTTAAAAGAATATATCAACAATGTAATAAGACAATACGGTTCGAATGAAGGAGGTAAAGAGAAATTGAAAACAAGACTGTAAGATAAGGAGACAAAATGCAGCTAGGAGTGATATGTACATTGAACACGAAAGGTCATTTTTTAAAATCTAAGCTGTTTAATACCAAACTGAAACTAAGAAATTAGATCACATAGAAAATTCACTATATCCATAAAGTTAAGAGTTTGTAATTACGTTCATGAATCACAACTTTGCTTGATGTATGATCAGAAAAAAACTCTTCACCAGCTTATCTATTATGGTGGTAAGCTATTTACAATAGAAGACTGAGCTTTGTAATTCCTCTGAACCAATGTTAAAAAAGCCATTTTGTTTATTTTTGCCTTTGGTACTATTTAGCCTAGACACAATGATAGCGCCAGACCTAAAAGTGTGCAGAAAGAAAATGCTCCATGAGAACTGTTCATTTTCTGGTCCAGTAAACAAGAAAATAGAAAATCTAATAGTCAAAGACAACGGAGAGACTTCTATTTTTTCTTTCTTTTTCTTTTTCTCTCCTCTCCCTCTCTCTCTTTCTCTCTCTCCCTCAACCTCTCCCCCTCCCCTGTCCCCTCTTCCCCTTCCTTTTTCTCTCTTACCTCAGCCAGCAGCGACTGCTGTGTGGTGGTGGTGACAGGGAAACAGGAACTGCTCTGGTGGTCAGGCAGTTGCCTTAAACTCAGAGGAATGGGAACCTTTTCTCTGACCACAGGAACCATAGTCCCAAGACCATGAGATGTCCCATTGCTTCCCTTTGCTCTCTTTATCCTGACAGCTGGCTTTAGATGTGCACGCAGCCACAATTGTGCGAAGGAGCAGGAAAGAGAAATGAAGCCCTAGGGAAGCAGAAAGAGTCAGGGAAACTGCAGGGAAGAAGGCACTACAGAAAGAAATTTCATTTTTAAGAAATTGTTTGATTTCCTGAGCCCAGTCCAAAGCTCCACTTTCATAGATCTTTCCTAAAAAAGAATGCCAATAATTTTGAAAACTGAACTACAGATTTAAAAAAATCACCATCCAGGAACAGACTCCCCACTGGGTGGTGTGTATGTGGGACAGTTGCAAATAGCACTAAAAGGTCCTTTAAGAGCTACAAAGTTACAGTTATACAAGATGAGTAAGTCCTAGAGATCCACCATATACTATAGTGCCTATAGTTAACATTGATATAGTTTACACTTAAATTTTGGAAAGAGGGTAGAACTCATATTAAATGTTGTTAACATGCACCCACAGATAAAAAGGGCAGCAGGAGACAGGAAAGTGAGGGACATGTGTATGGCGCAGATTGTGGTGACAGTTTCATAGGTGTTTGTTTATCTCCAAACTCATAAAGTTGTTTACATTAAATTTGTATTCCTTTTTGTGGCATTCATACTGCAATAAAGTGGTAATAAAAAAATGAAGTCCATATTGGAATTCAACCCTTGAAGAAGGCTGAAGCCAACAAGGTGGATCGTCTATATAAAACATACAAATAAACGAAAATCAGTATTTTATTATAGGATTCAAATAAGAACAAGACTTATGGCGTTATATTCAAAATGTCCAGGAAACAATCCAAAATTACTCAGCACAGGAAGAACCAGAAAAGTCTTAAGTTGCAAGATAAAACACTAAAATAAATAAAGAATAAAATAAAATCAACAGACTTTAAATCCAAAAATACATACGTCGGGAGTATAGATACAAATATTAAAGCAGCTATAACAGGCATTCTTCAAAAATAAGGAAAATAAAAACAGACAGTTTAAAGCAATAAAATAAAATGTGCAAACATAAATCAAATGAAAATATTAAAACTGTAAAATACAATAACCACAATAAAAATGCACTGGATAATGGACATAACTGAGGAAAATTAGCACTGGAGGTGAAGGTTGACAATGTGAACAAAAGAGAAATTTTTTTTTAAAGGATGGCAAAAGTTAACAGCCTTAGAACCCAATGGGAAAGTACTAGCAGGTCAATATTTATAGCGTAAGGCCCCTAGGATGAAAGAATACCAGGTGTGGATCAGGAAAAATATATTTTTTAAGATTTTATTTATTTATTTTTAGAAAGGGAAGGGAGGGAGAAAGAGGGAGAGAAAGAAACATTGATGTGTGGTTGGTGGGGGCCGTGGTCTGCAACCTAGGCATGTGCCCTGACTGGGAATCGAACCTGCGATGCTTTGGTTTGCAGCCCGTGCTCAATCCACTGAGCTATGCCAGCCAGGGCTAGGAAAAATATTTTTTTGAAAAAATAATGGCTGAAGGCTTCTAAAAATGGTTAAAGACATATAGATTTTCAGATTTACAGTTACAGATTTAAGAAGTTGAGAAACTACCAAACAGGAAAAATAACTCAAGCTAACCCATACCAGCCACATAATAATCAAATTGGTGAAAACTAAAGTCAACAAAAATGATTGGCAATGGCTACCGAAAATTCACACATCACTTAAAGGAAAACAGTGATTTAAATGACTAAACATTTCTTATTAAAAACTCCAAAGGCCTGAAAGCCAGAATGAAGCTTGAGTGTGGGGAGGGCTTTTAATTTATAGAGAGTGTAAAGACTGTTGATTCAGAATTCAAATCCAGTGAGAAGACACTTCAGGATTAAAGGTGAAATAAAGATAGTATCTCATGAAGGAAAACTAAGAGAATACATAGCTATCAGATTTTATCCTAAAAGGAATATAAAGTGGTGTTATTTAAACAGAAGAGAGTTGAGGCCAGAGGATGATAGGTACATGAAAAATGAAGGAAAAGCAAAATAAATTATTAATATCTGGGTAAATATGACATATTATTCTTCCCATTTTAATTTTTAAATACATTCTTGACAATCTAAGGAAAAGTTATAATATTATCCATACAAATTGGAAGGAGTAAAACTATACCTGTTAGTACACTAGAGATGCCTACTTAGAAAACTCCATGCTACCTAAAAACCGCTTCCAGAACTAGTAAGTGAGTCTTATAAAATAACAAAGTCAACTCACAAAAATCAATGATAATGGTATATAGTATCCTATACAGATCTTTCCAACAAATGGTACCAAGCAGCATATTCCATAGACAAAAAAGTACGTCAAACTAAACCTTACACCTTACTACATTAGTATAACTGTAGTCTTTCTACAATTAACTCTAAATCTATTATAGACCTAAACTTAAAATATAAAATTTTAACTTTAAACCATGCAAGTAAAATAATATTTTAGAAAAAATAAAATATTTGTGACAGGGTTATGTAAGGATGCTTAGATACGATACAAAAATGATGATTTGTAAAGAAAAAAGAGATAAACTTTAGCTCTCTGAAAACATTTTTAAAAGAATAGAACACATACTTAGAAAATATTTTCAAATCATGTATCTGACAAAGAACATGTATCTGAGAATATATAAAGACCTTCAAAATCTCAATAGTAAAAAAAACAACCCAATTCATAAATGGGCAAAAGCCTGAGCAGATGCTTCACCAAAGAGAAAATAAGGATGCCAAAAGAGCTCCTGAAAATTGCTTAACATCACCATGGATTAGGGAAATGCACATTGAAATCATGATGATATACTAACACACATCTATTTAAACATCTACGATAAAACCAATGATAATAGAAATAATATTATTGTGCTAAGGACATAGAGAAACTAGAAGATGCTGAGATTTCTAGAGGAAATGGAAAATGGTATAACACCTCTCCAAAAGACTGTGGCAGTTTCTTAGAAGGTTGAACATCATTTAAGTCTATGACCTGGCAATATTATTCTTTGATATTTACTCAAGGGATATAAAATGGCATATTTACACACAAACTAGTACGTAAATATTAATGTCAGCTTTATCCATAATAGCCCTACCTAAGTGAATCAATAAACAAAAATGTGGTACATTTATGCAGTGGAATACTACTCAGCAATAAAAAAGAAACAAGCTATTGATTAATGCAGTAACATGAACAAATCATAACTGCATTTGATAAATAAACAAGCATGTCTCAATGGCTATATATATATCAAGCCTTATAATTTAAATGACATGCTGGAGAAGACACAATGACATGGGATAAGTGTGATCAGTGGTTGTCAGGGGTCTGAGGGGAATGTATGACTGCAAATGGACAAAGAGCACATGGGAGATATTTTTCTGTTGGGTGGTAAAATCATTGCACTACCCAATTATGATAGTGCTTTGCACAAATCTACACATGTGTCAAATCTGATAGAACTGTACATTGACAGAAAATCCATTTACTATATTTAAAACATAAAAGTGTTAATGGGTTCCATAAAGAGTCTGGGAGAAGACCCTCCACAAGTGAGTATGGAAACTGAAGAACCTATGACTTTGCTCAGTTTCTTATGATTCTCTACTCACAGCTTGTGGCCTGAGCTGTCTAACCAAGATCAAAATTCAGTATACTAGGCTTTCATTAATCATCCCACCCTATTCACCTCCCACTTTCCACTCACCTCTTTTTCTCCTCAGTCCCTCTGCAAATCCTCCTTTCTCTTTTCCTAATGCCTTAATCTCTCTTCCTCTCTTTTTGATTATAACTGGTGCTTGCTGTGTGTTGTAGGGGAGATTTATTTAGAGCAAGACAAAAGTAGTATGTTGGTCTAAATTGTCTTATTAAATATTCCCAATTTGATAGATATTGACAAGATGTAGAAACTGGTATTGTAAGTTAATAGGGTCTGGAACTGAGATTTTAACTCAGATACCCTCTAACTATAAAAAAAAAAAAATAATTTAACTGCACCATATTATGAAATCAATTGATTTTCCCAATATGTATTGGGCTTTGTGGTTCCTAATTAAAATATAATAAACATTATTTAACTTATAATTCACAGTTGTTTCTAATTCTCATTTAATTAACATCCTTTCCTTCATCACTGTTTTAAATTTTATTAAATGCCTTCTAAAATGAAAGAAATGCGAATGATGCCTCTAGGTTTTTTGTTAACATTATAATAAAATTAAATCTAAGTTTAATTTAGAAATAGCTTAAAATTTTCACTTCACCTCAGAGGGAAGTCTTTTATAGCAACCTGAGATCTTAAATACATTTTTGCTTATACAGAAATCCTGCCAACTGTTACTGTCACAATGTTCATAAAAACATAATTATAAACAACTGTGAGCAGCAGTGTATGTTTAATGTAGCAAACACTTGTGTTTTTAGTTGAAATTAACATCTGTTTTTGCTCTTGTTTTAGTGCTGAAGAAACTAAGGTTGATTGACTAAAAAAAGATAAATTAACAAATGATAGTTGAATTAGATGTCATCCTTATTCAAAATATCCAATTACAACACTACTTTCAATGTATATTAATTAATATCACTATTCTTAAATTTATGGTTATAATTTTGTTCAACATATTAGCTCTTTCAAAATTTTGTTAATCATGTTTCTCTACTTGCTGTTATGCTAAATAAGTGTTTAGTATATGAAACAGTAAACAGTGGGTAGTGAGATATCTTCCTATAATATTTGTTTGGTATTTTAATTATTATTTGCATTAAAAGTGGTTGTTAAATCTATTTCAGAGTCTTGCTTTGCCCAAACATTTTAAACTTATTTTAACTGATACCAATATGTTCATTTTTACCTTAATATATACATAAATAGGTACAGAAACAATTATAAGTCCATGTTTCTACATGAATTAGTGCATATACACATATTGCTTCCTTTGTCCATTCAGAGAACTTAGAAGCAACTCAGTGGCAACAAGCACATTAAATGGCTTTTAAGTTTTCTGATATGCCACATGATATAATTGTATGCACTGTTGTAATAGGTGTTACTTTTTATATTTTTAAAAAGGAAAATACATAGATATATTTGTTTTTAAGAAACCCAGTATCCAATTTAAGACTCCAAAGTCTATAATACTACAAAAAGAACACATCAAATTTAATGAATAAAATAAAATTTGGTTAAGAAAAGTTAAAGTACTTACTAAAAGTGTTATTTGATTCTAAATTTGAAAATTTGGTATGGAATAGTCTCCAAAACACATTTTTCCTTATATTTTGAGATGTAGAATCTTAAATTTATGTGAAACTGGAAATAACAGCTTGGTTCACCATACAGTCTAAATATTCAAAACTATTGCCAACCTGACAGATTGATATAATATATTCTGAATAAGCTGATACAATAAAAAAAGTGAACACCAATTATAGGAACACAATAAAATCATAGGGGAGGTAGAAGAAGAAGTAACATAATATTATAAATTTCACTTTTGTATCACTTCCAATAGTTTATTTTTCAGGCAAATTATAATCCCAGAAAGATTATACCCTCACTGTGGCTAATTCAAAGTCCAAGTAAAATACTGGAGTCTTTCATGGACTAGGTTACATAGCTAAAAAGACGTCTCACCACTAAATAAATCTCTTTAATTCTCTAGGCAAACTTAACTCCTTTATTCACCCATTGTAAAGCTTTTATTATTACAATTTTTTATTTTTTCTACCTGCTATCATCCCCACTTGTTCAATTGCTCACTGACCATCGGGTTTAAATAAACCCAGACCATGAGAAGTTATCCTGAATCCTTTCTTTGGTGTTGTAGTAAGATTTTTTCAGTCTTTTTTGACACTATAGCTTCTGTCTCATAGATATTTTTTTTCCTTTCACTGAAACTTTCTGTTACTGCTAAACTTTATTCAGTTTGTTCTTTCCCCATTTATGGCAAAAATGAGTGTAAGAACTTCTCAATATACATATTTGTATCCTGACAGCTCTTTCCACACCATTTATGGTATCTAAAACAAAGGGTGTACAAATCATGGACATTCCTTTCTTCACTTTGATTTTACATTGATGGACTCATGTCACATAACTTACGTCTCCACTGGACATTTGCTTAAATTTAAAGCCTGATCTACGGAGACCTATAGTCGCTCCAATGTTAATTAGAAATACTATGTTTTAATACTTCCCTTTCAATACTAGAACATTATGTGTTTTCCTGGTATTCTATAGAACAACTTTCAGGCACATGAGAAATTTATTTCTTCATAGATTGAGTTCATAGTTTTAGAATCCCAAATGTGTATGCAGATTACCTGAGGCTATTTTATCAATATCCCTCTATGCCTTGGTTGATAGCAGTTTTAGAGCATGGGTCATATCAGTTTGATTTCACCAAAGAGCCTAAAGACCAATTTAAATGTAGTAGATGTCCTAACTGCTTAATTGTATATTCTAGACACACTCCTTGTCAAGGGTCAGCATACAGTTGAATAGAAATGACAGCCCATACATGTGTGACTGGTATTGATAAATGTTAAAGACAGTGATCTTTCTGAGAAAGGTGTGCATTGAGGGAGGTGTTATTTTTTCTTATAAGACATTTGCTACTACAAAAAAAAATTAAAGTTTTTAAAAATCTTGTCTAAAGATCTCTCCTGTGTAAATGTTAATTTGCCTTATTTTAAATAGAATTGTTTAGTAATGTGACTTTCTAAACTATTAATTGATAAATATTTTACCAGAAACTAAATAAAATTTTGTAACATAAATAGAAAAGCATAGGGCATAAGACTATACATGAGAAAACACATTTTTCTGTTAGTTTTCAATTAGCATGAAATTCAATTTTTAATTTGAAACTAGTTTTGCTCTAAAGAATACTCAGTTTTCACAGCAATCATTTTTTTTAGACTTTCTGTTTTGCCATTTACTCATTCAAAATAAAATTTTTATGATATTCTAAGTAAGACAAATCAACAATTCTGCAATATTTTGTTGTCTGTGGTTCCTAAAGGAAATTAATAACATCTGTAATTGGAAATTTTGTTGAAACCAAATCTCCAATGAATGGCACCACAAATGATATTATTGACTCAGAAAATTATTGTCTACATAAAAATAAAAATCCATGTTTGAGGCCATTATTATTTCCTTGCCTCAAGTTAATTTCCTCCACACCCCCTTTTCCACTGATGACAGCCACGGGAGTTTGGACCAACCACAGTACATTACTGCTCAGATGCCACAGAGAGCACAAAACACACACACATTGGAAAAACCATGAAAATAACTCTGCTTTCATTTGAAGCTGAAAATATTTTTTTTCAGGATGATAAACACATAAGACAGTTAATCCCAGTCACTTTCTGGTACTTTTAAATATTTTAGTGTAAATATCTGTAGTAATATTTGTCCTATTTATCACGTAGGTCTTATTTGCATGTCCAATAAATACTGTGAAGAAAATATTTTTAATATAGTAATTATGTAAAAAACCAGTAATAATATTACAGAAGTCACATTGAAATCATGCTGAGTCTGCTGACAAATCAAATTTCTCAGCTTATAGGCCAAGAGACAGACTATTTTCGGGCTCTTACAAATTCATGAAGGAACATGCAATCTTGTCAGATTTGTTAGCTTCTTACTTGGATAGTGTTGGTATTCCAGCTACTAAAATACAGATTTTTCAGATAAAGGACCTAAAGTTTTTAGAAATTAAGCAACATTCTTAGCAGTAAACAACCCAGGAAAGAACCAAAATTCTAGGTCTGGTCCACCTGAACGTAAGGTCTATAATTTTTCCAATTATCTGTTCCTGTTCCTCTCTGCTATTTTCATTGATATACTACAGATGAATAATCCTTATTCCTTAAAGTTATCTGTGGTGTCATGAAGGATGCAGCAAAGCAGCAAGAAACTGTGTGTGTGTTGCATGACTTTGAGTTGATTCTAACCCTTGTTGACTCTATGAATGCATGATGTCCACAGTGTCCTATCCTCAGCAGCCCTGCTCAGCCCTTGTAGAGTCATGACTAAGCCTTCTTTTATGGAGTCAATCCATCTTCTATGTGGTCCTACTCTTTGCCTGCTGCCTTCTACTTTCTCAGCATTATTATCTTTTCCTAAGAATGCTATACTCTTGATGTGCCGAATGTAGTATAATTCCCCCAGCAATGTTTCAGGCTAATTTGTGCTTGGACCCCTTGTTCATCTTTCTGGTGGGTCAGGGTGAGATGCAGGGTAGGTGCAGATCCAGTAAGAAGATACAGGTATAAAAATCAGGTGGAAGGCATTGTAATAATTGGGCTAAATGCAAGCACATCTACTTTAAAGAAATCTTATAAATATGATGGAAGAAATTTAAGTGACTTACATATGAAATATACAGGACATAACTCTTTTAATGTGAAGTGTGAAAAAGAGAAAGTTTCCTTCACTATAACTTTTGAAGTTTTTAAAAATATGATTTAGGAAAATTAAATTTATCTTTTAGAAACTTGAAACTTGGATACCATGAGACAGAGCCACTTGCTATTGAGCACTTGAGATGAAACATAGAGTTCAGACCCCCAGAGAGAAACAGAAATATAACAACTGAGAGTTCTGTCCCATAATAAATTAAAACTTGAATTTCTTATGACTTCTAAATTTGTAGTTACACTTCATAAGCAGCCTGGATGTATTTTGTACTCTGTGTGGGTTTCTATGAGACTAAAGTATGTACTCACATAAGAACCAGTTGCTTGAGCTGGTTTGAGTAAGTCTTTTTTCCTTGTAGGAAAAGGGAGAAAAGAAAGAGAGAAGGAGAGAAAGAGAGGAAGGAAGGAAGGAAGGAAGGAAGGAAGGAAGGAAGGAAGGAAGGAAGGAAGGAAGGAAGGAAGGAAGGGGGAGGGAGGGAGGGAGGGAGGAAGGAAGGAAGGGAGGGAGAAAGAGAGAAAGTAAAAAAGGAGAGGGAGGGAAAAGGAAGAAAGTGAAAGAAACAAAGAGAAAAATGCAAAAATACAAAAATGAAAATCTCTTTAATTGAGAAAGAAAATAAATTGTTAGGGAAGGTCTGTATTAATGGTGATGGAATCATAAGGTTTTAAAGACATGAGGAACAAAAGCCAGAAAGAGAAGCTATAAAGAAGATGATGTAGGCATAGATATATACGTAACTGCTTTCCAGAAAGGCACTCAGATGATCCCAACTGAATAATGAAATATGTCATAATACATATGATGGAAACCTTAAGGAAATTTGTCTATAATCAAGTTCAAATTGAACTAAATTGAAGGAAAGGCTGGTCCCAAACTATAGTGTGGTTAAAAAGCACCTCTATCTTCATTTTAGTATTATTTGCAATAACCAAGATATGGAAGCAGCTTAAGTGTCCATCAATAAACAATCGGATAAAAAAGATGTGGTACATATAGACAATGGAGAATATCACTCAGCCATAAAAAATTATACCATATTTTTGGCGACAATATGAATGGACCAAGAGAGTATTATACTAAGTGAAATAAGACAGAGAAAGACAAACATTATATAATTTCACTTACATTCAGAATCTAAAGAACAAAATAAAATAGAAACAATATCATAGATACAGAAAACATACTGATGGTTACCAGATGCATGGAAGTTGGGGGCCTGGGTTAAAAGGTGAAGGGATTAAGAAGTATGAATTGGTAGTTACAAAATCGTTACAGAGATATAAGGTATAGCATAGGAAATAGAGTCAGGTGAGTCCCAGTTTATCAGGAGATCACTACATAACTTACATAAATGTCTAACCACTATAAAATAAAGTTGAATATCAACTTTAATTGAAAAATACAAAAATAATACTTTTATTTTGCCCAGGAAAATTTTGTTTTTAGTACAATGGTATATGTGTAACAATGTTTTAAAAAGTTCATACATGCATGTCTTTTTTATTATAGTTCCAGTACAGTTGTCTCCATTTTCCCCAATCCCAGCCATTCCCACTCTCCACCCTTGACCCTAACTGCCTTACAGTTTATTTTTTTCATTTTATTAGTAAAATTAAAAGTTAAAAAATGAGGCTACTTGTTCAAAAAAGAAGTAAAACTTTTACAAATTAACAAGTATATAAAGCTATGCTAAACACTATAAAAATCTAGCAGGGAAATTAATGTATATTAAAAATAAATTGCAAAACTGGCTTTTTGTTTATTAGAAAAATCAGGCACAGTCAGAAGAGAAACATCATTGAATAAAATGCCTCCAGAACTACCTGATTTTTTGGCAGGAAGTACTTTCAAATTTTCAAGGAATAAATAATTTTGCAGTTATGTACTAGCCTAGAGAGAATAATCTGTCTACTTACTAAATATAGTGTATGTGTACGTATGCTATATGTATATGTCTATATGATGGTCTTTATCTTATTAAAATTAAAAAAGTTTTTTGAAATGTAATAAGTACATCAACCTAATTTGGATCAGTATTCTGGACAAAAGCCTTCGTTGTGTTAAAGAGCAAATTCTGTGTTAATTTAGTTATTGACAAAGGCATATAGTATATTATGTTATTGCTCACTTTGAAATAGGAGGTAAGAATTCTATAATAAAAAAGTAACATCTTTTGATGTTTTTAGCATTAACGTTTTTAATGCTGTCTTAACCTGAGTTATATTCATCCAATAATATGTGGCCCCTAGGCCAGGTATCACCTGGCCAAATACCCTCTAGTCCTTCATTTGCAAATTCTGACTGAGCTGACATCTATTCTTTTCTCAGAACACCTGAGAACACCCATGAAAAGATTAAGTAGAGGGCCTAAATAATTATGAGGAAGGCCAGTGGGAAGAAGAAAAGGAAAATCAATTAGCTTGTTCTATTGTGTGCAAGTACTGTGATGGTTACTTTATCTTTAATCCTCATAACTCAATACAGTTATTATTCTCATTTGACACATTAGAAAATAGAATGAGTTGGTATTTCTGACTCATCCCAGGAGCACTTCTGTCACATAATAGAGCATGAAAGCACTCTTAATATTAAAACAGTGATTCAAATTCAAAGGAAAACCTGTTACATTAATAAAGGGCATTAGAGGATAGTGGTTAAGAACGCAGACTCTAAACTACGTAGCCTGAGTCCAAATTCAAATCTGAAATTTATTAAATTTGTGACCTTGGGCAAGTTTTGTAAACTAACTGTGTTATAGTCACTTCATTTTTAACAAACAAATGGTAAGAAATTGTACCTCCTAATGTATTAGAATGACTAGCTCAGATAATATATATATAAAACACCTAGGACAATGCTTGGTACATATTACGAGCTTTACAGGTTTGCTAATATTTTTGCATTAAACTAAACTTGGGAAAATACTAGAGGAATTTTCTGTCCTATAAACTAGAATATATTTTCTATTCACTATTGTGTATCTTCTACCAACAAGACACTGCAAATTCCTGGTGATTCTTTTTTCTTAATCATTCACAGAATATTTTAACTATCTCAAATAAAGTAAAATTTCCTGAAATTATCTTTTTGAATATTAATATCCTCTAACTTAAAGTAATTGCCCTGTGTGATGGATAATTTTATGTGTCACTTTATGTGTCTAGGTCATGGTGCCAACTTATTTGTTTCTGATAGGGTATTTCTAGAGACTTACATTTAATTTTGTGGATTTAGAATAAAGCAAATTGCCCCCCATAATGTGAGTGGGCCTTATCCAATCAATTTGAAAGCCTGAATAGAACAAAAGGCTTGACATCCCAAGTAAAAGGAAATTCTCCTGCAGAATAGAATGTCTCTGGACTTCATCTGCAACACTGCTTCTCCCTGAATTCTACAGCAGTGGGTCTTTGAGCTTGAACTGAAACTTGGCCCTTCCCTGTGTTTTCTACCTTCTAGCCAACCCTGCAGATTTTGGGTTTCTCAGCTTCTATAATTGCATGAGCCAATTCCTCTTTAAAAAAAACTGTCTCTTTCTATTCTCGCTCTCTTTCTTTGTTTTTCCTGTGCTTTTTGATGATTTAGAGTCCCTCCTTTCAGCAAAAAGCAAGTATAAAAGTGCCAGCTGCTCTTTCCTGAAAAGGTAGATAGGCTTATAATATTTTTTCTCTTTTTTAAAGAATTTATTGAAGTGACATGGATTAATAAAATTATATAGGTTCAGGTGTACAATTCTATAACATGTTATCTGTATATTGTATCGTGTGTTTATCACCCCAAGTCAAGTCTTCTTCCAACACAATTTATTCCCCCCTTGATGCAGACACTGGCCTGCAGTGTCCGAGAGTCATTATGGATGAAATGAAATATTCACGTGGACTACGGAGTCTGGTGGAGGAAAAGGGACAGCACGGCTTTTCTCTCAAGGGGAGCAAAAGCCTCGACCTCCGCCAAGATGGGCCTTTATTTCTATCTGCTCCCCTGCACATTGCATGATGGTCCTCATTTACCATGCACAGGTTCACGTTAGGTGGTTACCTTTTCCAGAAAACAAAGGAGTCAATGCTGCTAATCACATCACAAAAGAGGGATATTTGCAAATGAAAAGGCAAAAGTGGGTGAACTGGTTACACGCATCCTTGGAAAGTTTAGCATGGTTTTTAGGAAGTTACTTTGCAATAACTGTCCTCAATTCAGGGTGAGGGAGTTTTTGGCAAAAAGCCAGATTCTAAGTGGCCTAGGCACATTGCAGGACTGATTCCTCTCAGGAGAACCTATCCTTGGGGTTGGATCTTGTGCATCTCTGAGTGGGAGCTGGGCCCACGCTATGCAAAATGGTCTCTTACACCCCTTACCATCTCTTACCTCCTCCCACCTTCCTTTCCTTCTTGTAATCACCATATTGTCTGTGTCTGGATTGTTATTGCTGTTTTTTCTTAATCCTTACACTTTTTTAAATCAAGCCCCACAACCCCCTCCCCTCGGACATCTGTAAGCCTGTAAAAATTCACAAAACAGAAAACATGTTACTCTGCAGAAACACATCATGCCTTTAATTTGGGTGATTAAAAAGACACATACATATATTTCTGTATACATTTTTATTCTTTTCAAAACAAACTAGCATATTTCTAAGTATTTTTTTTTATTTTAAGAAATGTTCTAATTAAATAGAGTTAGCAGTTCAAGTGCTCTTTTAAAGTATTTTCATTATTTGAAAGTAGCATTGGCATGAAATGAATGTGAAGAAAGGTGACTAATACAGATAGTCTCAAAGGAGGGCAAACAGGATCCACCGTGTCACTACCTATCCATACAGCAACCTCCATTAACTCTTTGGACAACTTCCTTCTTGCCCATAAAATACCCAGAATATATATACATTAAATTATAATGTTTTATAGCTGTGTTCTTTTTTATTTGACTGCAAGGAATATCTAGAAACAATTCTGAAAACTATCATCATAGTATTGGAAAAAAATGAAACATTTTGTTGGGAAAAAAAGAAAATTAAAGCCATAAAGACACAGTTAGGATAAAACATTGCAGATCATTATAGTGAGGCACCTGTAATGTTAAAGAGCGTGTGACCTGGGGACAGATAATATGACTCTACCTCTCATTTAACCTTTATTTTTTTTCATTCCTAAGCTTGATATTTTGAATTAATTATAGAATAACATGCATTTTTTATGAAGTAATATAGACAGATTATGTATACCCAGTTACCCCCGATGGTAATATCTTTTTTGCAAAACCACAGTACAATATCAAATCCAGGATATTGACCTTGATAACCATCAATATACAGAATATTTTCATCACAAGGAACACTCATGCTGCCTCTTTATGGCCACTTCCGTTCCCTTCCACATCTCCAACTTTTCTTTCATCATCCCTAACACCTAACAACCACTGACCACCACCAACCTGTACTTCATTGCTATAATGTTGTCATATCAAGGTTATTATATATGTGTAGTAATACTGTATGTAACTTGTGGAACTGGCTTTCTTCATTCAGCCTAATTACCTGGAGAGTCATTCAGGATGCTGTGTGTATAATAGAAATTAAATATAATAGATTATGTATCAGCAGCATTCCATTAAATGTTTGTACCACAATTTATGTAATCAGTCACCAATTTGAAAACATCTGGGGTATTTTCAGTTTGTGGTTATTATGAATAAAGCTGCTATAAGTATTGTGCATAGATTTTGTATAAACATAAGATTTTATTTCTTTGGGAAAATGCCCAGAAGTGCAATTCTCATTTGTATAGTGGTTTTTGTTTCTGTTTTTTTTTTTTTTTTTTTTTTTTTAACAAACTGCCAGTTGGTTGTCTAGAGTTGTCATTTTGCATTCTCACTGACAATGCATAAGGGATTCACTTTCTCTACATCTCACCAACATTTGGTGTTGTCACTATTTTTCCTCTTCTGATAGGTGTTATCTCATTATGTTTTTAATTTGCATTTTACCAAGGCAAATAATGGTTAACAACTTTTCATCTGCTTACTTGCCATTTGCATATCTTCTCCAGTAAAGTATCTATGCCCATTTTCTAATTCCATTGTTTCTTCCTATAGAGTTTAGAGTTCTTTATTCATTCTAAATACCAGGCCTTTGTCAGATATACAAAGTTTGCAAATATTTTATCCCACTGTGTAGCTGGTCTTTTCATCCTTTTAACAAGCTATTTACCAAAACAAAATTTTTAATTTGATAAATTTTAATTATTAGTTTTTATGGATTATTATTTTTATATCAAATCTAAGAAATTTTTGTTGATCCCTAGATCCCAAAGATTTTCTCCTATTTTTATTTCAAAAAGTTTTATGGTTCTATGATTTACATTCAGGTCCATGATCCATTTTCGAGTCACAAGTGTGTCATCAGAACTTTGAAAGCTGAAACTCTAGGCTCACCACCAGAGCTTTGCTGGCATATATGTGCATGGGGGCCACATTTTTGTTTCTGTCCTGTGGTGTTTGAATAAAGTACAGCTATTATTGCCATAAGTTTCCTGACCATTTGGTTAAAGATAACCAAATTATGGAGAGGCTTGTTATCCTTTTCAGATTGTTATCTTCTTCAGCTCCATATTTGGGATATATGAAACAAAAAGAAAACTGGGGAATTCAGCACTGTAGGAAACTATTCTGTGTGGCAGGGGCCCAGATCCCACTTGGAGATACACAGGACCCTCGCCCATAGATAGGTTCTCTTGTGGGGAATCAGGCCTGCAATGTACCTAGGCCAATATGAGTCTTGCTTTTTGCTAAAACTCCCTTGCCCTGAATTGAAGACATTTACTGCAAAGCAACTTCCTAAAATCCATACTAAACCTTCCAAGGATGAGTTTAACCAGTTCACCCACTTTTGCCTTTTCATTTGCACATACCCCTCTTCTGTGATGTGATTAGCAGCATTGACTCCTTTGTTTTCTGTAATAGATAACCACCTAAAGTGAGCCTGTGCATAGTTAATGAGGACCTTCTTGTAATGTGTCCAGTAAGAGAATACAAGCTCATTGGAGCAAAGGCAGAGGCTTTTGCTCCCCTTGAGAGAAAAGCCATGCTGTCCCTTTTCCTCCACAGGACTCAGTAGTCCATTTGAATGTCTCATTTCATCCATAATAATACAGACACTGCAGGCTGGTGTCTACATTACAACACCATGTCGTTCAGCAGATCCCAAAGTCCCCAGTGAAGTCATCACTTAAACCAAATTTGCATTGTTTCTTCATCTATAAAAGAGTATACAAATACAACCTTACATATAAGTTCATTGTAAATATTAAGCAAGTTAATATATGTAAACCATCTATAAAAGTGTGTTGTTTCTATTTTATGTCTAATGAATTCCATGTAACTAAATAGAATTCCATATTCCAGCTCTACATATTATTAAATTCACACACACAAATACACATGTGAACACATATTGAACTTTGATAGTTTCAAATTAATATTGAAAGTTGTCCTGGAAATCACAATTTTTTAAATATACATATTTTATATTTGACTATAAATTCTGCAAATAAAGAAAGCAACTGAATTCCTCTGGACCTATTATATAGGAAGTCACCAATACACGTATGTCTTAGATGAATGACTAGATAGATGTTTCAGAGTTTAGCTTAAGCCCTTAGCGAAAATTTCCTATTTTTAAATTGATATTCTAAAAGGAACTAAAGCTTTCTTTTTTTCTTCACTTTTCATTTATTTTTTCTTCTATTCCCTTCTTTGTTGCTTTTTTTCCTCCCTCTTCTGAACAATGTAGCCCCAAAGGGCTGAGCACTGTATGTATCTGGGTTAGGAGAATACAGGAGTTTGGAGTGTTACTTCAGAGACAGCATCAAATGAGAAAGGATCCAATCTAGGAGAGGTCCAAGCTCAAGCAAGATGAGAAAGCTGTCTCATGAAGGTTTGTTGTGACATGGGTTTCAGATCTGCAGTGGCCCATAGTGATGAATAGCAGACTGTTCACTCAGCATGGGTGGAGGATGGAGATCAGAGCTAAGGGCGGTACTCACATACAAGGTGACAGCCTGGTGCAGGGTGTCAGAACCAAACAAAAAAAGTAGTATGTAGTAAGACTGTGATGACAATTTGGTTATGTATAGGAGGACCATTGAAATGAATAAAACCGTTGTCTATAATGGCTGTGTCTCTTACTGTCTGAGAAGGGAATCACAAATTAGCGAGAGAGAGAGAGAGATTAGTAAGCCCTGGGATTTTGGGTTGATATTGGTAGTATCAGTGTAAAATCGTGGTTTTCAATAAAAATGTAAATTAGCAGAGCAATAAATATGAAAGTATATGTTTATTCATCAGCTTAGTACACTGAGATCACTCAAGATTAATCACCACATCTCAGAACATAGCTTTTTACAACTACCTCGACAAAACTAACTAACTAACTAACTAAATAAATAAATAACAAAAAAGCACCCACCTTAGGACTCCCTTTGGAGAAATAATTGATTACAAGGCTGAGTTAGAGAAATTACAAAGGAACCCAGCACATTTCATTTTGTTATAAAGAATAATTCATCCCTGTCCAAAGGACCTAGAAATAACTTGAAGATTCTCCCACAGACCAAAACTGACAATCTCGGCATAAAAATGCATAATTATAGTAAAATTATAAAGTGTAGAATAAAATGAGGGTCTGCAAACTTGTACTGGCACTAATTAATTTATTCAGGTTATTATGAAGAATAAGATATTTTTGTAGACTCAAATTATCCCCTGAAAAAATATGGCATCCTCTGAACTGGCACACGTGACAACATGTTTCATCTCTAGTAATGTTAACATTCATCATTGATTAATAAAAGGGCTTTCCAGGCTTTTTCTCTGTAAGTATATTCTTTGTTCCTTTTTATAGTTAGTATTTTGTCAAAGATTCTTGGAGAATACTAAATAATTTAGGATTAATGTGTATAGGATTTATACTGCTATCAATATATTACATTTCTTTGTGTTTTATATTATTCTTCTTTGGATTTATAGAATGCTCACTTAACAACTACTCTGTGCTTTTGTGCACCTAAAGTTTAGTCTCATATGTTTTTGATATAAATAGGTAATATTAAATATAAATATTAATAAAGTAGCTTATTTCTTAACTGTCATTTGGAAACAGAAACTATAAGGATAAGTTTTACTAATAAACAATATTTTTCTTGGATTTATGTCTTTTCTATGGATAAGGGTAAGTTTTATGTATAAACAATATTTTTCTTGATTATATCTTTTCATAGAGTATACAAGTCAATTTTTTCAAGAAACAGGAAGGAAAGCTTCAAATACATATGTAATCACAATATGCTGCATTGTGCTCAGCACTTCACGTCACTGTAGACAATTTTCATATCAACTTTTCTGCATTTTAAAAATTATAAATGGAGTCTGCTATCACAAATATTTTGTATTAGAGCTGAAATTTAAAACTATGCCTGCAAGATTGCAAATCTTGCTGTCACCCAGTACTACCAAGTAGCAAAACATTTTATTTGAGAATGCAAGAAACTTAAAAATGATAATAAAACTTACATTTTAAATAGCTTGTAAATATTCCTTATTTTGCCTCAGCACTCACAAGATAATTTTCTACTGTCAACTTTGGTAAATCTCTTCTTTCCAAGGTAGATTTTTAAATGTTCCCCCGCCAAAATACACATTCAATTTACAAGCTTTACCCTAATCCTGCCACTCTCAACACTTCCTAGTTTTTATTTCTTTCTAAATTACTTATTTTCATGTCCTGATTTTCCTCATTAGATTAAAAAATCCTTTAAGAAATCATGACCATCATAAACAAATCAACAAACAACAAGTGCTAGCGAGGTTGTGGAGAAAAAGGAACCCTAGCACACTGTTGGTGAGAATGCACACTGGTGCAGCCATTATGAGGAAATTTTGGAATTTCCTCAAAAAATTAAAAATGGAATTCCCTTTTGACCCAGTGATTCCATTGGTGGAATTATACCCTAAGAATCCAGAAACATCAATTCAAAAGAACCTATGCACCCCAATGTTCATAGCAACACAATTTACAATAGTCAATGCTGGAAACAACCTAAGTGCCCACTAGGAAATGAGTGGATCAAAAAACTGAGATACATTTACATAATGTAATACTATGCAGCAGAAAGAAAGAAGGAACTCCTGTCCTTCACTATAGCATGGATGGAACTGGAGAGCATATGTTAAGTGAAATGAGCCAGGCAGTGAAAGACAAATACCATATGATCTCACCTATAAGTGGAACCTAATCCATAAAACAGACAAATGAGCAAAATAGAACCAAAGGCTTGGAAATAAAGAACAAACTGATGGTAACCAGAGGGGAGAGTAGAGAGGGATAATGGGGAAAAATAAGGGAAGGGCCATCAAGGAACATGTATAAAGGACACATGGACAAAACCAAAGTGAGTAGGTTCCAGGATGGGAGATGGGGATGGGCGGGGGGTATGGTGGGGTGAAAATGGGGACAACTATACTTGAACTACAATAAAAAAGATTTAAAAAATCAAATTAGTATTTTGCATACAGCAGCAGACTTTCAGTAAATACTACTTTAAACAGTTTAATATTAAATTCAATCTACTTTCTCTTTAAAAATTTATTCCAGGATTTAGATATATTGAGAGAAATGTAGTAAAACTATAGCTGAAATTTTGCTGAAATAATTTAATAAAGATTATAATTAATTTATCATAATTAATTATAATACAGATTATTATTAATATTAGCAATAGACATTCACTATAGAAAGGGGGCAACATTCAAAGAAGCATTTTTTTTAATTTTTTACTTCCAACTAGAGGCCACAGTGAAAAAATACTGTCTTGTGGTGAGAAGAAATATATTTGAGGTTTTATTTTAGTAGGTCCAAGAAATATTTTTATTTTTCTTTTAAGGGGAGATACTAGAGAAAAATAAGAAAGCTGTCTTTCCTGTTACTTTCCATAGACTATATAAATGAGAGATTATGAAAGAAAGTTTCTGTACTACCCAATAGCTGGGCAGTTTTTGGAATCAAGGATGAAAGAACTAGAGAAAAAATCTTTTTTATAACATAATTTGATATAAAGTAATTAGAAAGATGCAGAGCTTCCTTTGAAGCTAATCATACATATTAAAGAATGAAGATGCAGAGAACAATTACTAATATACAAATTGCTAATAATCAAAATTATTCAACTATAATAAATCTTAACTTTGTCCTGCATTTTACAATTGAAAATATGAAAACTCAATATTCTGGTATGAAGGAAATATGATCAAATATTTAATAAATTTGGACAATCTAAGTATGCTTCTGGAAATAAGGCGATAATTGGTACCAGACTATTTCTCTTCCTATAAATTATTTTAAGTTGAAAAATTGTGGGGGCGCTCTACTTTTCTGAGCCCTCACCACCACCCACCATCCACCATGTATGAGGATAGGTTCTCCAAGACATGATCTGCTTGGGAAGGAAAGGTAGCCAATCTCTCAAAGGAGAAAGGCCCTGATCCTGTTTCTCAATGGGCTTTTATTGGGTTGAATTTGCACGGGAATACAGGTAAAGCTCATCAATCATTGTCAGGCAGTAAGGATTAAACAATAGATAACATTCAAAATACTATGAGGGCTTATTCTGAGTCAGGGTCAATTAGCTAAATGGCCAAAAAACTTTAGGAAACAAACTCATTTCATGCTTGGACCCTTATCAGAAAATTGAGGGCATTCTTAGCAAAGCCAGCTTCACAGAATTTTATGCATTCTTTCTTAAGCCTGATCACTCCAGAGAACTGCCCATTACTGCCCTCTGGCATTGTTTCAGGTTTAAGTCAGGCAGGGAAGTAAGGCAGCCAAAAGATTAGGAAACTTCTTGAAGACAGAATGAGGACTCGGGCTATGTCAAAGCTGAGAGGCGAGGGGCCATCACCCCCCTTCTCCACAGCCCCCCACGTCCTTCCCTGCTGGCCCTTTTGTGACAATGCCTGTCTTAGGTTGTCCCTCCCTTGAGTAATATTACCTGTCATTGGCTAACCAGTCACCCACAAGGGTCCAAGTAGGGTGAAGTAAAAGGGGACAGAGGTGGTGCCCCTGCCAGGAAGATAAGCTTTGTCTTCTTGGTGGCTTATGGTCCCAAGGTCTCTTACTCAGCCTTAGCCATGGGGGGTTATAGCTTCTGAAACCAGGCAGGCAGTTCCAAACAGAAAATATATACAATTATGTTATTTTCAAGTCAACAAACAAAGTAACACCACAACTCTGAGAAATGGAAAGTTTACGAAGTGAACCTGGACACAAATGTCTGACTTGTTTCCTAGGGTCAGTTTTCTGACAGCACCACAGAAAGCTAGTGTCCGAATAGAGCACAGTGTTGAAGAGCCAATGATCAGGCTTGTGAGTTGGAACATCAGAAAGATGAAGGATTACAAAAAGAGATAGCCTGAAGAGTACATCCAGGGGCTTGTCGAGATGTCATGACTAAGAGGTGGACTATACATGCAGAGAGTAGGATGAGCTGGGACTTACCAGAAAGTGCTAACAACTGGGTTAAAAACAAGGTAGAAATATTGTGTTGCATTGGCAAAATTGCATTGGTAAGAATAGAAATTGGGAAGACTGGAGTTCTGGCCCACCCAAAATTGACAAAATTTACTAACATTTGTCAAATATCCAGAAATAGCAATGTTAAAACCACAAAATCAATAAATAGTAGTTAGCAAGAGTAGTTAGCAAGAGTGTAAGAGTGTATTGTGTATCAAGAACAGTTCATGAACTTAGAGCTTTCAAATTTAAAACTGATAAGCAGCGCAGGGTCCTGATGTTACCAGATAGCATATCAAGTGGAAATGAGGAAGTTGTTTAACTTTCATTGTGATTGGTCATTACAAGGGGGATTTCCAGATGTCAGGGATTGGTTAAAAGTGATTATATTATACCATTTTGAGGAAGAAAATTTAAGTTTCTTTCATGATCATCAGAGATGTTTACAAGAAATAAACTGTTTTGCATTTGTTCATGAATTAAGTTTTGCATATGTGGCTTAAATGGTTTTGTCTGCTCAGGGAATTTTCATGTCTTGTCTCCATTTTGTATTTAATTTTAACACATTCATGTCATTCAGCTGACAGAAATAATATCCATGCCCTTAATGGGGAAGAGGAGAATGGAGTGGCTTTGCCAATCAGTGGACATTTGGCAATGTCTGGAGACATTTTTTATAGTCACAAAGAGTAAAGTACTTTTGCTATCTTATGGGTACTGGTAGAAGATGGCTAACCATCCTCCATTTCACAAATCAGTCCCCACAAAAAAAATATACATTTTGTGATCCAAATTGTAGAAAATGCTCAGATTGAGCAATACAATCCTACTCTTTACCTATCAAATCTACTTTCTACCTATTCTCAAAAAAAGTCTAAGAGTAAGCCTCAACAAGATCCACAGAGGAAGAAAAAACGACATGTTATGTCCAAGGGAATAAAGAGAATAAATTCTGTTCATGTTTTACCATAAATAGAGGATGCCAAAAGGCAATCAATTGAGTGAATTTTATAAGTGATATATGAAGAACTCATGGACATGGACAACATTGTGGGGATGGACTATGGAAGTGGGGCTGGGTGCAGGGGGACAAAGGAGGGGAAGTGGGACATCTGTAATAGCATCAACAATAAAATATCAAAAATAAAATATAAAACATTAGTGCTGAAAGGTAAAAAAAAGAAGAAAAGAGAAAACAACAGAAATTTTATATACAGTGAAAACATCCTTGCAAAGCAAGTTTTAAACATTTTCAAAAAAATTAAAGCTGTGAGAGTTTGTCACTACAAAAAGTGATAAAATATCTTTCAGCCAGAGAGGAAATTACATGACACAGAAAGTTGAATGTACTGAAAAGAATACAGGCCACTGGGAATGAATCTGCGGGGAGTCTGATCTTCAGGGTTGATACAGTTACTCAGCATGGCCTTGCAGATCCCAGATTCTCTCCACCTTCCAATTTGACATCATTGACAAATATCAGCAAGATGGTAGCAATGTGTTGCTACTGTTTTTAGCATCACTTTCTCATACAATAACTACCAGAGTATGTAAAAGTGATGATCTCTTTGAGGTTTTAAGCTTCCCCAAAGACTGTGCTGAATGTCTCCTTGTCCAAGCCAATCATGGGCATGGATTTTGAAAAGCCATGATTGGTGTAGAACAGGTTCCTGACATGAGGTAAATTCCAAGGAGTCACCCTTAAAGTCCGGCACATGAAAGTAGAAGTTCCAATAGTCACACCCAATCTAAATAGTTTTGTGCCAATCCACCTTCCATAAAATTACATCTTCTATTTTAGACCAGCAACCCAACACTTAGATGTTTGAAATGGAAGTTATTCCAATCTCCTGTCTAGGTTAGTGGTTCCTAGGAATATGTAAGAACAAATTCTATATTCTATTAAGATTTACAACTTTTTTTGTGTGAAACCTGTAAACTGAAAGTCCTTTAGTTCTCAGGATGAAGGGCAGAGGGGAAAAGAAAGTAGACAGAAACAAAAATCTTGAATGGCATTGTTTATTTATAAACAGCTCTGTGGAACAAGATCAGAGAATGCCTCCCCAGGAGATGGGGATGGGCTCCCTTGTAAATGTGAAGCAGCAGGTACTGCACCTTTGGGCTCTCTAGTGTAAAACTGTTCTGGTTCTAACTGATACCATTGGCTGACTGTGTAAAGCACTGGAGCTACATATTCTACCTCCAGAGTTAGTTCTGCCCGCAGCAAATATTTCAGGGAAACCCTGGGTTGCTCCCTGAGGCACGCTTGATATTTTTTAGCCTTTTCCATCTATTGTAGAAACCGTCACTTGGATATTGAAGTTTTTAAGATCCATTTTTAGCTTCCCTACTTTCTTACTACACACAATTAGGCCTGTCTTTGCCAAGGGCCATCAATGTGAACAACAGCAGTTTCTCTCAGTATGTCCTTACATCCTCCATCTGTCTATACCTTTGTGGGGGACTTTCTACAAGACCCTTCACTGCATGTGGTTCCCATTCCCAAATGTCTTTCTGCCATTTCCACCTGCCCAAATCTATCATCTTTAGATCTGTACTCAATATTATCTCTGCCAGTGAGGCTTTTTTTTTTTTCTGTTTAATGTAGGTTTTCTTTTCTTTTCATTTTATTTTATTTTTATCTCGATCCAAAAGGCAGCATCAATTGTTCCTAGGCCTTAAATTTTTGTTACCTTTCTGCTATTATTTCATGAAAAAATTCAGTTCACTTCTCCCTCCTCAACTGTAACCTTACTTTGAAGTAAGGATGAAGCCATCCTCATTTCTGCTTCATGGGAAAGAATACTCTCTTTGCAGTCAGACATGCACAACTTGAATTCCAACTCCATCATTTACAAGTTTGACCTTGAACAAATCACTAAGTCCTTCTGAAACTTAGTGTTATCCATTCATTAATAAAAATTGTAATACACTTGAGATTGGTGAACCTTAATGTATGTTAAACTTTAACTAAAGTAAATATGAAAAATCTGAATGAGTTAATGAATGAAGATAAATTATTTTAAATGTGTCTTCAGTTTTTTGGGGTAATTCAGTAACAGCCTTTTCAAGTGTCAGTGACAAATTTTATATAAGGAAAATATTACCCACATGGGTATACTGTTTTCAGAATTGTACCAAATATAATTTATCTCCAAATAACAATAACAATAAAACACTAATTTATATGTATAATACAAAGTTATGTATAACTATATATTTAACTACGTATTAAAATAAATATATATTCAAACTAATTAAAGAAAATTCTTTAAATTAATACCAATTAATCAATCTAGATAAAAAGATGTATATGCATGTTTATTGTATTGTCCTTCAAATTTCTGACATATTTGATATGTTTCAAAATAAAATGTTTTAAAAGTCAATGAAGGACAAAATAGGCTATTCAATAAACTACATAAGGAAACAAAATATCCAAATTGTAAAAAATTCATATCCAAAAATTATTTATATGTGAATTAAAATCAAGTTTGGGAAAGTTTATTTCACTTTGTACAATGGTCTCCAGATCCATTCATGTTGTTGCTGAGGGTAGAAGCTCCTTCTTTCTTTCTGCTGCATAGTATTCCATTGTGTAAATGTACCGTAGTTTTTTTTTTATTGTATTTGTTTATTTTTAGAGAGAGGAGAAGGGAGGGAGAAGGAGAGAAAGAGAAACATCAATGTGTGGTTACCTCTCATGTGGCCCCCACTGGAGACCTGGCCCACAACACAGGCATGTGCCCTGACTGGAAATAAAATAAGCAACCCTTTGTTTCACAGCCCCCGCTCAATCCACTGATTAAGCCAGGGCTGTGCCACACACCAGCCAGGGCTGTACCATAGTTTTTTGATCCACTCATTTACTGATGGGCATTTAGGTTGCTTCCAACACTTACAAATTGTGCTGCAATGATTCTTGTGATTATTGTGACCTTATAATATAGTTTGATACCAGGTATTGTGATCCTTCCTACTTTCTTCTTTCTCAGAATTGTTGTGGCTATTCAGAGTCATTTATGGTTCTATGTAAATTTTTGGAATGTTTGTTCTATATTTGTGAAATATGTCATTGGTATTTTAATAGGGATTACATTGATTCTATAAATAGCTTTGGGTAGTGTGGACATTTTGATGATTTTAATTCTTCTAATCCATGAACATAATATATGTTTCCATTTATTTGTCTTCTATAAGGTGAATATTATTTTTATTCCCATTTTACAGTTTAGGAGACAAGTTCAGATCTTTTAAATAACGTGACTAAGATGATTCATGATTGATAAAATGGGAGCCAATATCCTCTAAATGCCAAGATTCTTTGGATTTTATATTGGTAGATTTTTTTTTCTAAAAATGTAAGTTATTCTAATTATTATGGTGAATATGATGATGATTGAGAATAAATTTTTTTTTTCAAAAAACTAGTTTGACACATGAAGAGAAATATATAGCTATGGGATAGATAACTGCTTAGGAAGAGGGTATAAGAGGGATAAATGGTAATGGAAAAATATAGTAAAAATGTGTCTGTGAAAAAAAGCATAGATTATCTTGAGTTGACAGAGCTATATTTTTTTCTTAACAATATGTCAAGTAATCTTGTTCTCATGATTCAAGAATTTCAGTTCCTTACCAAAGCGATTATTTTTATATGGTTGACTCTCCAGTTACACAAGGTTAATTGCACATGCATATGGATATTTATGAATTTAACAAGCACAGCAAGCAAATTCTATTAGTTTGTGTTTGTTCTGGGCCAAAGGTTCAAACAGTGATTATTGCTTACTGGGAGCACAAAAGAACATACAAGACTTGACAATTGCTATATATTAGCTTTGGGTACCAGTGTGTCTACTGCATATTCAGAAGGCTCAGGCAACTTTTACTGAAATTGAATCAATCCTTTCTAAATTAAATCATTATAGTTAATCAGCAGGGCTATCATATGTGTCTATGGGAAATGAATCCAAGTCTTGCAAAAAATTATACTATTACTGAAGAACACCATCATCTAGGAGTTAACATCATTAGGGCTTATCAGCCAGCATTCTGCCAGCCTTGAGAGCATGTAACAAGCCCTATTATAAATACTGGAATGTAATTAGCACCTCATCAAATTTACTGAAAAATGACAAAAAGTGCCTGGTGAACCTGTACAGATGATCGGCTATTCTGGTAGTTGTACTGCTCTGCAACGTTGTGGTGTTTGGTATGATTATACTATTTTCTGCACATAAAATAAAATGTAATTACTGGAACAATAAAAGTTACATCTAATCATTTGTCTTTTTCCCAGTAAGCATGTTTCATGAAATCATTGCCATATCTTAAAACAGAAGGCTGAAGTATTTTATTGCCTTGTTGCTGGGGAGAGAAGAATACACATGTTTGGGGGTGTCTGTTGTATTAGTGGGGTTCGATTAGGAAAGCACAACCACTATGAGAATTATGGAATAGGGAATTTATTATAGTAATTAACCTTTACCCTATTGTGGAAGGAGATAGGAAAGAAATGTCCAAAAAGAAAACACTAATCAGGGAAAAAATATCTGTCAACCCAGGCACAGGAGAAAGAGCTAGAGTTTGAAGGCGAGCATGAGAACTGACATGTTTATATTTAGTTGCTTGCCTTGAACTAAAGAAGGGAATTGCTATAGAAGTGTATGAAAAGTTGTTGTCTTGTTACTGCCTCTATAAAGTTGGAGCTAATCGTGCAGTGGTAAGCTTGTGCCAGGACTGATGGCAATTGGGAAGGAGAGTTAGATGAGAAATAAAGATTAAAGACAAGTGGAAATCACTGTTAATTCTGCAACACCCTCGTATCATCTCTAACAATGACCTTCAAACATAATAGCCATTTTATTTTTGCCTTTCCAATTTTGTGCAAATTTACTTTTCAATTTTATGCTGGCACTTGGAAAAAAATAGCAATACAGGAAACCATATTTGGAAATACAAAGTTAACAATATAGTAATCTAGATCTCAGGAGAAAGTTAACTTCTGGAAGAATTTTGAAGTGATGGGAAAGAACAAGATGGATATGATAAAGATTCAGGAAATCTCAGTAGAGCATAAAAATGAAAACTATTTAAAGTTCCAGAACTAAAAAGTACAATGATGGATATAAATAAAGATGTTTTGATGGGTTTGTCAGAAGAATGAATATAGGAAAAAAATTGTTGATGAATTTGAAGATACATTATCTAACACATTAACATTGAAAAACAGGTAGAAAGCAAATGGTTGAAGAAAAATAACTATGGCTCTATGGCTTTTGGGACAAAAGCCAGAAGAGCGGTCTCAACAGAAACTGAATTTGCCAGAACTTTGATCATGGAATTAAAGCCTCCAGAACTGTGAAAAAGCAAATGTCTGTGGAAATTTGTTATGGCAGTCCAAACACACTAATACTCATTATGAAATACACATGCTAAATATTTTGTGAAAGTAAAAGTACAGGCTAATAATTGCCTATATAAATGCAAATATGTGCAAGACTATATTCTTTTTCTATATTATGTTTTTATAAATAACATTAAATTGACTATATGATTATTTCTGTACAATAGATTTATAGAACTTTACCATATTGCTCCATGGGAACCATATACCCATTGAACAGCAACTTTTGTGTTCCCCTAAGCTCGTAGCAACAGTCATTCTTTTCTCTGATTCACAAGTTTGACCACTTTAGATATCTCATATAAAGGGATCATACAGTATTTGTTCTGGTTTAATTCACTTAACATAATGTCCTCAAGATGTATTTATGTTGTCACATGAGACAAAAATTCCTTTTTTTAAGCAGAATAATATTTCATTGTATGAATATATCCCATTTTCTTTTTCCATTTATCTGTGCTGGATACTAAGGTTGACCTACAAATGGCCAACAGGTATACAAAAAAGATGCTCAACATAAATATTCATCAGGGATTCCAAGGGATTAAATTATACTGAGATATCACCTCATACCTGTTAGAATAGCCATTATCAGAACACACCAGAAAATAATAAATGGTGGTGATGATATGGAGACTTTAGAACCCTTGCACACTGTAGGTGAGAACGTAAAATGATGCAGTCATTATAGAAAACAGTAAGGAGAGTCCTCAAAAAATTAAAAACAGAACTACCATATTATCTAACAGTCCCACTTCTGAGTATTCATCCAAAGAATTAAAAACAGGCTTTCAAAGAACTATGTGTACTCTCAGGCTCACTGCAGTATTATTTACAGTAAACAAAAGATTAAAAAGCTCTATATTCTTTTTTCTTTCTTAAATTTTTATTGAATTTATTGGGGTGACATTGGTTCATAAATTATATAGATTTCAGGTATACACATCTGTATACTGTACTGTGAGTTTATCACCCCAAGTCAAGTCTTCTTCCATCACCATTTATTCCCTCTTTACCCTTTCCGATCTTCCCCAACCCTCCTTTCTCTTTGGTAATGACCATACTGTTGTCTGTGTATATGAATTGTTACTTTCTTTGCTTAATGCTCTCACTTTTTTCACCCAGCCCCCAAAACTCCTATCTTCCAACAACTGTCAGTATCTTCTCTGTATCTATGTGTGTTTCTAATTTTTTCAGCTTATTTTTTTTCATTAGATTCCACATATAAGTAAAATCACATGGTGTTTGTCTTTCTCTGACTGTCTTATTTCACTAAGCATGATGTTCTCCAGGTCCATCCATGCTATTACAAAAGGTAAGATTTCCTTTTTTATGGCAGAGTGGTATTCCATTGTGTAAATGTACTATAGATTTTTATTCACTGTTCTACTGATGGGTTCTTGAGCAACTTCCAGGTCTTGGCTATTATAAATAACCTCTATATTTTTAAATGTATATTCTTTGAAGCCATGGCATGTAAATACTCTGTACCCATCATTCATACCTCCTTCTGATGTGAATCAGAAATGACTTCAGATTTTTAAAATATGAACATTTGATTTTTAAATATAAAATTCATAATAAAAAGATTACTTTTAAATCCATAAAAATAGAGTTTAAAATAGAAGCAAAAGTTTTGGCTATCCTTATGTACCACATGCCCAAACTCTAAGTTTATTTCTATTTTTCCTGAAAATATACATAGCTCCATATGTCTTGTAACCACTATTCTACATAGTTCAGTAACTCAGCTATCATTTATATGCAAAGAACTGAGCTTTAGATTTAGTAAGTGATATATAAAATGATATTAAAAACAAATCAATGTAATGATATCTAACTTTGCGTGTACGTGTATTAACCATAGAAATGATTGATTGCATTTGTGGATTGCACTGATATTTTTTATTATTTTATCTTAGCTTTGCTGTATGTAAGTTTTGTCAGTCTTACTGTCCTGGAAACATTAGTTCCCCATTGTAATCTCTGCTGGTGTAAAACACAGCTGCCTAACAAATGTACACTGGAACGGGCCCCCTTTTAGCATCTGCTAAAACTCAACACAGTGTATAACCACTCTTTTCAGAGCACATCAATCATGGAAGAGTGAGACGGAATTAAAGAGTTAGCCTTGCTTGGCTCCCTTTGTATCTAAGTTAAGGATGTATGACCCATTGCATTCATTGTTGTGCTTACGACAGCTGTTCCTTATTATTAAGAAAAGCAGCTAGCTTTGCATGCAGAACATAAAACAATAAACGCTAGCCATGTGGATAGAGTATATTTGCTTCTAAAGGTTATAAATATACACTTAATTAAAAAGTAAGGTGATGGTAACCATATTTCACAGAGAACAAACGGTACCACTTCAGGCAATAAAGTCTAACACCTCCTGATCAAAAGAAAACAAAATACTGAATCCAACAATCCCTAACACTGAAAAAAAATGTAATTAGTAGAATTACTTACAGTGAGCACAAAATGTTTTTAGTGCTTAAAATTTATGGTAAAGAAAAAACATCTTTAGGTGTTTTACCCAGAATGCCAACTAATTCAACCCAAAGAATACCCAGAAGTACAGAAAATATAAAAATGTTGTTAAGTGTATCAAAGGATTGAAGCTGGAGATTATGATTCTAATTTTACTTCTTTGTGCATGTATTTATTAGAAACTTGGAAACACTTGCCCTGGACAGTGTGGCTCAGTTGGCTGGAGCATTGTCCTGTAATCCAAATGTTGCAGGTTTGATTCTAGGGCCAGGTGAGTACAAGAGGAAACAAATTGATGTTTCTCTCTCTCCCTTCCTCTGTCCTTAAAACTAATGAAAAAAAATGTCCTCAAGTGAGGTTAAAAAAGTAATTTTTAAAAAATATGAAACATTTAAATACTTTTTGATGTATCCAATTTGTAATATTAAACTCAATTTCTTTAATAAATATAACAAATAAATATTGATAAATATGTTGACAAATAATCTTATACTTTCATTATTCCCTACAAGTTGAAAGTTTATAAAACAAAACTCATTGAGGTAATTTAAAGACTTTCTTCTTGGTTAAGAAACATCAATCAATAGAGGTCAAACTAATAAAATGTATTATATGATATAACAAATTCTTGAAATAGTATTTTCTATACTATACTATTTTCTTTAATCCTTTTCAGATTAAAGATCAGTATGTTTTTGAGTGATCTTTGCTGATTCTGAGTAGTAAAATGTCTACATAAGAAAAGAGACACTTCTCCAAGCAGGACACACAAAAGGCCTATAGACATATGAAAGGATGCATAGCTTCACTAACTACCAGAGTTACAATGAGATATCATCTCACATCAGTCAGAATGGATATCATTAATAAGTCAACAAACAAGTGCTGGTGAGGTTGTGGAGGAAAGGGAACCTTAGTGCACTGTTGGTGGGAATGCAGACTGGGGCAGCCACTGTGGAAAACAGTATGGAATTTCTTTAAAAAACTAAAAATAGAACTGCTTTTTGACGCAATGATTCTGCTGCTGGGACTATAACCTAAGAATGCCGAATCACCACTTCAAAAGAACTTGGCACCCCTATGTTCATAGTGCTGAAAATAGTAAATGAGTGGATCAAAAAACTGGTACTTTCACACAATTATATATATTATGCAGCAGAATTAAAGAAGAAAATTCCTATGTTTAGTACATAGGTAACAGAATAAGGTTTATTTATTAAATAGCATTGCTTTAAAGAATAAAGCAATTATTTGTATTGAATGGATTAATAATAATATATAATATTAATTCATTACTATATTTTCAAAATCTATATTGATCCCCTCAATATATGCTACATACACACTAAGCCCAAAGGAAATAATAATGAATGCAACATTCTGTAAGGAGAATGGAATTCACAATCCAGTGAAAGAAACAAACACTAAATAAGTGACCAAATACAGGAATAAATATTGATAATAGTTCCAATGTT
Organism: Tonatia bakeri; assembly: GCA_004024845.1. Lineage (NCBI taxonomy): Eukaryota > Metazoa > Chordata > Mammalia > Chiroptera > Phyllostomidae > Tonatia > Tonatia bakeri. The sequence goes on from PVIA01007747.1 coordinate 52,120, forward strand.
TTCTGAGAGAGTAATAACAGTATAATAAGAGAGAATTAAACAACTGAGATTATGAGGTGCTCAAAAAGTATAATTTGTCAACTAAAAACATTTTAAAAACACTCATGAAAACAACCAAAGGAAATCAATGAAGGTAAGGGTCAAAAGCACATAGGCTCTGATACAGGAAAGAGCTCAGTGTGTTTCATCATGTGACAGAGGATGATGTGACTAGAGCAAAGTCAGTGGGTGCATAGGCACCACTAGTCCAGGCAGAGCCGTAGACTAGCTGAGGGCTGGAGAGAAGTTTGGTTGATACTGAGCTCATGACCAGAAGACATGATGTGTTTAAGCAAAAGGTGCTATGTGATAAATTTTTTCCATTTGCTATATAACAAAATATATTTGATAATTGGTCTACTATATATGATAATATGCATTTTTAAAAGGAAATAATCATCTTTACTCATAAAATTTTAAGTATATAACCATTGTCCTAGCCATAATTTGCAAAAGGGATTATGACTTACAGTTTTCCCAATTTCCATGTGACCTTGAGTCATTTTAACAACAGCTCATTATAAATGCTCATAAATAAATAGAAAATTTTAAATACAAAGTTTCAGAATATACATTTTCAAATTATTTCTGTAAAATGATTTATTCAGAGATTTATTCTATAAAACACGCATTAAATATTTAGTGAAATGAAGTACACTGAGTAGTATTTTTAAAGAAAAACATTTCCTTTACTTCTGTCTCACTTTTTAATTACAATTTTGTTTTAGCATAATATGACCTATATATATTTTTCAAATCAGTATGTTAGGATCCATTTTAAAGCTCATTATTTGACCAGTAGTAGCTATTAATCTGGCTCCTATGTGTTTTTGCCAGACTCCATTAGTCTGGGAGCATTTTCTTATTTCATTGAACAAGTATATTCCAGCTTCCTTTGAAATTCCCCTGTCCTGTATCTGAAACCACTAGTTGCTATAAAAAGCACAAGTTTATTTTTGTTTGCTTGTTTCAGGAGGTAACAGTATCTAGAATGGGCATGAAATATGGTCATTTCCAATGAGTAGTTGGCTTCCATGCCTTTTAGTAATTACTTGACTCCAGTGTCTTTAACTCCAGTTCACCATCATAGTTAAACATCATTCTTTCTTTCCCTTTTCTTGTTCCATACTTGCATCTTCCTTCACCAGAGTATGAACAATTGTTCCTAAGAAAATCAATATATTTGTTCATTTACTAAATTATTCACAGAAACAAATTCAACTAAATATTTTGATGTATAAAATAATAACATGATGCAAAATTCAAAACTGTGGGGATAGGTATATTTACCAAAGTATAATCCACTATTTCATTACTTTAACACACCTTCTGTAAGTAGTTATTTTTTCATTAGTTTTAAAAATGTATTGTTCCTGAACAAAATTTTTTCCAAAAGTTAAACTATTTCTTTTATGAACAAGTAATATATTACACGTACTTTTTAACTTTTAAATTAATAATATAGCTTAGAAAACACTAAAAATAAGTTCACAGAGATTTTTCTTATAATTTTATAACTGCATAGTGTTCTAATAAAGAGTACCCTTTTCCCTCAGTCAGTAAACTGTGTATGGTACTATATTATTTTTAATATATTGCCATTTAAATTGTTCTTGCAAATACATTAGTGTACGGGTTCTTGTTGATAATATGTCATTGTTTGCTTGTTTTCAAATTAGTGGACATGTAATCCAGGGTAAATTCTTAGAAGTGAGATTGCTGAGCAAAAGCCCAAAACAAATGTGTTTCATAAGATTTCTCTAAATCCCCTTCATAAAGATTGGACCATGTGCACTTGGAAATTAAGAAAGTGTTTTTATCCCTGTAGTCTTGTCAGGTTTGCTTTGTTCAATCAGCTTTTGGAATGTTGCCAATCTAAAAGGTGAAAAACATCTACCTCAAAATGTTTTAATTTATATTTGTCTTAGTGTAAGTGAAGCTGAGCAACTTTACACAAAATTTACATATATTTTAGGCTCAATTATGACCATTTATTTATTTTGCCTATTTTTGTAAGATGTTTTTCAACTCAGTCCCTCAATTATTTTGATGCTGTTTATTTATATATTGAGAAGTAATTCGTATACAAAAAATTTCTGAGCCTTGGAGAATTTGAGCAAACTTGTTAAATTTACTTCTAAAGATTATGTTTTTGATTATACATTTAACATTAATTTATTAGCTTTCTTTGTTTCAATTGTTTATTGCTCATGTAACAATGCAATTGGCACATTAACCTTATATCATGCAAACCTGATCAATATAATTACTAGTTTTACATATGTCTAGATTGCCTAGAATTTCCTACTCATAGAATTGAGTTTTCTGAAAATAAGAATGTCCCTGAGCAAGAACCACTTAGATAAACTACTGCTGAAATAATATACTTCATTCTTTTGGGTTTCCTAATTACATGATCATATCCTACTCATGCAATATACTCGCATTTTAACCTTTTCATAAAATTATATATGCTTCAATTTAATCAGGCTCACTAGAATCTCCACTTCAATATTGAACAGTACAACACGTTTGTTGTATTTTTATGTTAATTGTGATGCTTCTAATAGTTTATTATAAGTATACTGTTTTGTGAGTATTCCATATCAGTCTTTTCAATTTTAAACAAGTTTATTCTTAGATACGTGATATTAGATACATTACACAAATATGGCTTGAATTTAATTAAATTGTTTTGGAAATTTATTCAGTTGTCATGATATAATGCTGACACTACCATCCTTCAAGACTTACTAAAACGTTATAGCAGTCAAAACAGTGTGATGAAGGTAAGATATATATATAGATCAATGGAACAGAAGCAAGAGCTCAGAGGTAGCCTCAGATAAATATAACTAATTAAATTTTGATCAAGTATCAAATATCACACAAAGAAACAAAGATATCTTTAACAAATGGTGCTGGAACAACAGACATCCAACATTCAAATAATGAATCAGGACATAGACCCTTGAAAAATTAATTCAAAGTGCATACTAGAACTGAATGTAAAATGCAAAATAATAAAACTCTTAAAAGAGAAATCTAGATGACCTTAAGTCTAGATGACTTTTTAGATATGACACCAAGATAACTACCCACAAAATGAATAATTTTAAGCTGGCTTTCATTAAAATTAAAAAATTCTTGTTTTGCAAAAGACATTGAGAGAATGAGAATACAAACGACAGACTGGAAGAAGTTATTTGCAAAACAAATCCAAAAAGTCATACATAGAACAGTTAAAGTCAACAATAAGAAAACAAACAACCTAATTTTAAAATTAGTCAAAGGTCTAATAGACACATCACTGAAAAAATATACATATGGAAATAAGCATCAGAAGAGATGCTCATATCACGCTCATATCACATGGCATCAGAGAAATGCAAATGAAAACAACAATGAAATGCCACTACTCATTTATTAGAATGACCACTACCTGGAATATTGATAACACCAAATGCTGGCAAGGAGGTGAAGCAACAGGGATTTTCTTTCATTTTCAGTGAGGATGCAAAATTGTACTACCCTTTTTGGAGACAGTTTGGTGTCTTTTTACACAAGCAAACATACTCTTACTGTGTGATCCAGCAATTTTGTTCCTTGTTATTTACTCAAAGAAGTCAACAACTTACATCCACACAAAACTTACATATGATGTTTTTAAGAGCTTTACTCATAATTGGCAAAACTTGAAACCAAACATGCTTTCTTTAAGAAAATGAGTGAATGAACAAACTGTGGTAATTCCAGACAATGGAATATTACTCAGTACTAATAAGGAATCAGTGATCAAGCCATAAAAATATCCTTAAATGCATATTCCCAAGTGGAATAAGTCATTCTTTCATCCTGGAAAGACTATATTCTATATGATTTCAACTAGATGACATTCTAAAAAGTACAAAACTATGAAGGTAGCAAAAAAAAAATAGTGTTTTCCAGGTATTAGATTGCAGGGAAAAATAAAAGACAAAGCACAACTAATTTTTGGGACAGTGAAATGTCCCTTATGGTACTATCATAATGAATATGTGCCACTAGAAACATTTGTTTAAACTCATAAATGTACAAGAGTAAGAGTGAATCCCAACATAAACTGTAGACTTTGGATGGTTATGAGGTGTCAACATAGGTTCCCCTGTTACAACAAATGTTCTCTGTTGGGAACTGTTGATAATGAGGGAGCTTATGTATGTGTCGGCCTGGAAATATATGGAAAATCTCTGTACCTCCTATCAATTTTCCTTTGAGCTTAAAACTTTTAAAAATAGTCAAAACTGCACACATTTAATTTACACAATGCAATGAATTTGGTCATATGCACATAAGCATGAAATCACCACCACCATCAAGAAATAGACATCTCTATCACCTTTGAGAATTTTCTTATATTCTTTTATTTTATTTTTATTTTTTGCGGTGATAACACTTAACACATTTTCTACCCTCTTAAAGGATTAAGGGAACAATAGGTTCTTGTTGTCCGTAGACACTATGGTTGCTGTACGACAGATCTCTAAACCCATTCGTGTTGATAATTGAAACTTTGTACCAAACTGAAAACTCATTTTCTCTTCACTCAAGCTTCTTGAATGCAACATTTTATTCTCTACTTGTATAAGTCTAAGAATTTTGTATACCTCATGTAAGTGGGAACATCTGTATTTGTCATTTTTGACTGACTTATTTCACTTAGAATAATGTTTTTCAGGTTCATCCATGTTGTCACAAATGACAGAAATTCTTTTTTTTGTTTGTTTCTAAGACTGAATTCTATGTATATAACAACTATTCATCTGTTCATCTATTGATAGACATTTGGGTTGTTTCCCTAACTTGGTTATTGTGAATAGTGCTGCAATGGACATGAGAGTGAGCATGTCTCTTCGTGACTTTAAGTTATTTCAGTTATTTGGGGTTTATAGCACAAGCAAAATCAATTATAAACAAGTGGGACTACATCATAATAAAGACTTCCACACAACAAAGTAAACAATCAACAGAGTGAAAATGCAGTTTACATAAGCGCTGGCAGTATTTGCAAGTCATGTATCTCATAAAAGGTGAATATCCAAAATATGTAAGAAAACCATACAACTCAATAGCAAAAAATAAAAATAATAACAAGTAATAACAAAATTTAAGAAATGAATAAATAACTTGAATAGACATTTATCCAAAGAAGACGTAAAAATGGCTAACAAACATGTGTAAAGTTCCTCAGCATCAGCAATCATTAGGAGCATGTGAATCAAAACTACAGGGAAATGGCTATTAACTTTTCAAATTAATAACCAGAGTTGGTGAGGATGTGGAAAAATCTGAACTCTTCTCACTGTTATTGGGAATATAAGATGGTGCAGATGATAGGAAAAATGTGTGGTGTTACCTCAAAAAATTTAAAATAGAATTAATGTGTCATCCAGGAACCCAGCTTCTAAAAATATACATAATATATGTATTTTTTTAAAGATACAGGATAAGAATCAAAACAGTATACTCAGTGACTTACAATATCATTAAATTCTTCTTGCAAAAATAAGTCATGTAATTTTTAGAAGACTGTGCCAGATCCAAGACAAATGATCATATGAATGAGGACTATCCTAGGCTAATCATGTATATTTCATTGTCGAGATGGTTTATTATGTGATGTGTAACAGGTTTTGAGATCATGTAGCTGTCTAAGAAAATGAGTTATAGTCACATATCCTTCAGAGGATCACATGATAGATAGTCATATACACCTGATTAATTAAGTATAAGAGGTGAAGAGACAAAGAATGACAAATTTCTTAAGCCATCTGCGTTCACTCACTTCATCTCTCCTGACCACACATACCCCACATATGACATAAGTGGAACATGAGGAACTGCCCTGGGAATCATTTTACCTTGGCTTTTGCTCTATTTTTGCTACAAAATTGTCCTATTTTCTTTCCCTTTTTTTTTTTTTTTGTTTAGGCAGACGTGAATTTTATGTGTTCATAATGTCTTTATTTCGAAGAGTATATTTCCTTGTTTTTTTCTTATATGCCTCCAAGAAACACACACACACAGAGTTTGGTAAGATGGTCCTCAAGTTTTTATCCAGCCCAGTGCACTAAGGTCTGTGATGAACCCTTCAGAGTACTAGAGACTCACTAAAGCAATGGTTATCATAGTTTAGAAACATTAGTTTAATTATGATCTGACTCCTAGAGCATAGAAAAATCCTCCAAGATTTTTTCACATCACATCATACAAAGAAAAAGATAATAAAATTATAGTACACTGGAGCGATGAGAAGGTTAAGTAAGCTTAGTGCTGGCTGAACGCTATTGTGTTTGAAGAGCTTGGTTATTAACCAGAATTCTTCTGGACAACTTGATTAAATTGGTGGTAATGGCACGTGGGTGTTTATTGTCATTAGATTAACCTTGTAATCCTGAGATAAATTTTACATGAAAATTATAGATTTTTATAATAGTTCATTTTGATAGTTCACTACTAAGATTGGCTGATAGTTTTATTTGTTTGGTGGTTAGTCAGTGTGTTTATTGTTACTTTTTGGTTTTAGAAAAATTTATATCAGGACTCTGTAATCCATGTTAATTGTGTTGGCTCATCTTCACCTTTCAAAAATTTTGCTGCAGAATATTTTATAAAGGATAAGAATGATCTCTTCCTTGAATGTGTGTTAAAATCTCCAAAACAGTGTTAACACTGGCTCTCTTTATAGGTAGAAAATTTATTACCTGTTTATATCCACTGCAGTTATTGATCTCTTGAGGTACTAAGGTTATTTCTGAGCCAGTTTTAGAAATGTGTATTTTTTCCAGAAAATTAACCATTTTGTCTATGTTGTAAAATTTAAAGTTAAACTCAGTATTTGCTTATTATTTTATCACTCTTTCAGTTATGTACTCTTTGTGTTCACAATCTTGCTTATGTATTTTTCTTTTTTTAATCACAATAATTATAAATTTGCTGATTTAATTGTATTTGTAAATAGAATTTTTTATTTTAATTAAACAGAAAATTTTAATTAACATACAATTGTTTTTTGTTAATTAACCATGGCTTTATCTATAGCACAGGTGGCAACCACAAGGCCCGCAGTCCAAATCTGGCCCTCCACCTTGTTTCATCTGGCTGGCACCTTTTTTCTACCTGGTGGCAGTGCCAAGCTTCTTGCCCCTAGTTAAGGAGTAGTTGCATTTGCACAGTCCTAAAATTACTTTCAGCCCTTTGAAGGCAACCTTGAGGCTGAAGTGGCCCCCGGTGAAAATGAGTCTGACACCCCTGATAGCAATCACTCTCTTCTAATATACTTTTGTCTTTCTTATTTAAAATACAACATTTAACACTACATATATTCCTATGAGTGCTCTCGTGGGTCTATTTTAGTGTTTTGATATGTTTTTGGTTTTTTCCTTTTATAATATTGCTAACCTTTATCAATTTGGTCCTTTTTGGATCCATGCTTATCTTTATATGTTGTTAATTTGTTACTATGTTAACTGAAGCCTACATTTACTAAGGTCTCTTTGTATAGAGAGAAATTATGCCATCAGGTTTGATTTGAATGATTCAGTGGATGTGAAAGTTCAACTGCTGCTGTTATTTGTATATATGAGCCTAATAATCTAGGGCTAATAATGGCTCTGTTTGGATTATTGAAATGGTTATGAAAAAAGGAGAACTCTGAAAAATGTAGTGCTTTTTGGCAAAATACTAATAACTGACAAAAAATAAAATAAAACAGAAAGATGAGGAAAAAGGCAGATAATGCTGAGGCCTCAGCCCAAAATTTGGAGATGGTGACACTCCAAAAATAATTTAGTAGCCACTAACAGCACCCAGTTTGATACCAAACATAGTATTTGTCAAATCTTATACTTGATGAATTGTTGTGTAAAAAGAATGAACTGATAAGAAAAAAAAGTGACAACAAGAACACCAAAAAAACCCTGATAGATTATACCATTTCAAGGAGTACATTTTTAATCAGTTAAGAGCCAAAGAATCATCAAGGAAGATTAGAATTAAAATCCCATGGCATTTTTAAAGGAGTTTATTGGTAATATTTGCTATAACAAGTAATATATCAAAAACTATATGAAATTAAGAGCCTATGTATAAAAGAATTGGACTACATTTTTCCACAACTATACAAACACATGATACACTCACCAGTAAAAGAAAATGTGTTTTATTTTTGTATTAGTGGTAACACATTTTGTTGAGTCATTTATAATTTATTGTGATGAGACTTTACCTTTGTTGATGGAATGCATTTTCTAAGGTAATTCAATATGATTAACATTAATCAATACTATAGTTTGTCCTGAAACTGATTTTCTAATCACTTGGCTTGGATGTAGCCAAGAGAGTTATCCCTTTTTATTCCTTCTTTTTCCTTCCTTCCTTCCTTTCATTCTTTCTACAATAGATAAAACAGTTGATATTTGAACAACACAAAGGGTATTAGTCCCCATGAAGTCACAAATACATGTATAACTTTTCACGTTCCCAAAACTGAAGTTTTCCCTTCGTATCCATTGGGAGTTAATTCCTAAACACCCTGCACATAAAATTTGTAGGTGCTCAAGTCCACTATATAAAATGGAATAGATCAATGCATAGTTTTCCTTCCACAACTTTTGACTTTCAACCATAGATCAAAAAGAGCACAAGAATTTACTGGAAAAAAAATTCTATGTAAGTGAACCCATTCATTTAAAATATCATGTTGTTCAAGGGTGGACTGTATTTATAGAAAAATAATTTTTTAATGAATAATCTGATTAAGACTCTTTAGTTGTCTTTTCCAGGAATGATATGTGACAGTTGGTGTGACAGTGAGTTTTCACCATAAAAATTTTAGGTGATGTAAGCACAATAAAGAATAGTAAATTTTATCAATACATAAAAGTATGGTAACGGGATTTAACTAAAAAGTTGTTTTAGTATCCCTGCACTGGCCCTGGTTGGTGTAGCTCAGTGTATTGAGCATGGGCCTGAGAACCAAAGGGTCGCTGGTTCAATTCCCAGTCAGGGCACATGCCTGGGTTGCAGGCTGTGGCCCCAGTGGGGGGCACATGAGAGGTAACCAACATTGGTGTTTCTCTCCCTCTCATTCCCCTTCCCTTCCTCTTTCTCTAAAAATAAATAAATAATTTTAAAAAAATTACCCATGCTCTATTAAAAAATATCTATATTGCAAGTTTGGTACTCTACTCAGATTCTCTGGGATATTGTTTAATATTTTGTGTGTTTCAAGGAAAGGGACCCCCAGGTTACTGAGTCCACTTTCCTGACATCTAAAAGCAAACAATGCCTGAGAAATTTTTCCCTCTGGAGCTGCCCTTAACCAATGACTAACAGGCATGTGACAGTTACAAAAAAGACCCAGCTCCTTTGCCTGAGGCCAGTTCACCTCAAAGGTAAAACTTACATACAGAGGTCCTCTATGGGATCAGGCCTATGTTACCCTTTGCGTGACTTAGCTGAAGGTCTCATCCTTGCTTGCCTTTCTCTTATTTTCTGTTGTTTTCTACATTTTCTTATGTCTTTCCCCTCAGAGAATTTCTTAAATATATAATTTGTAAATTATTCTCTGTTGAGGAGTCTGCTTCTCGGTAGACAAGCATAAGAAAATGCTTCATGAGGTTTCTGTACATTTGATGCACAGCATATAAAGCACCCTATAATGAATTATCTGAAAGAATTATCTATCTATTCTATTTGAAATATACTTAAAGAATTAAAGAGTTAATCAGAATAATAATATCTATTTATTTAAAAATATTTATTAAGCACCTATATGTATGAGGCACTTGTTATGGAATTACAAAAGCAAATATGTTCCAAAGTAAGAAGCAAGACTGTGGCATACTACACAGCAGAAAAAAAGAAGGAGCTCCTACCCTTTGCAACAGCATGGATGGAACTGGAGAGCATTATGCTAAGTGAAATAAACCAGGAGGTGAAAGAGAAATACCATATGATCTCACGTATAAGTGGGACCTAACCAACAACACAAACAGTCACGCAAAATATGACCAGAGACATTGAAATTAAGAACAAACTGACAGTAACCAGAGGGAAAGTGGGAGGGGATAATGGTGGGAAAAGGGGAAGGGTTTTCAGGAATATGTATAAAGGACTCATGGACAAAACCAAGGCAGGCTGGGATCAAGGATGGGAGGTGGGAATGGCTGGAGTGGGGGTAAGCAAGAAGAGGAAATGGAGACAACGCTAAAATAAGAAGGAAAAAAAGAAGAAACAAGACTGTGGAAGAGTATTTTTAAAGAATGAGTAAAACAGGCTTTAATTTTTTTTTTATGTTTTTCCATATCCAAACACATTGCAAAGTCTAAAAGTATCTGGAATTGGAGGTTTGAATAAGATTTACTGACAAAGCTAAGTTCTCTTCGAAGTTCCACTTTCCCCGGAAGAGAGGAGGAAAGTAGGCTTTAGGAAAACTCACTAGGTTTGATTAATGCCAGGTGAAGAGTGCACTGACAACCAATGGCCATAGCGATGTCTAAAGGCAGAGCAATGATGTGACTAGCTACTTTGACATGCAAGTGATAGATAAGTAGCTTCTCTGGGTGGCCCACCCTTCCACAACTTGTTGGGATAAAGCATCTGTTTTTACCAGGAACCAGATGTGTGCCATGCCACAATAGAGTTAGCATGGTTTTGTCTTGGACAACATCCAAGAAAATTGCTTGGAAGGTGTAAGAAAACCTCATCAAAGAGTCATTAGAGATACCATTACAAACTTTCTAGTTGAACAAAAACAAAACATCTGAAAGGTGAAGAGATATCTATTTGCTCTGATCAAGGCATCTGTAGATAACCAAATGCCTGACCCTGAGTGATGGGCTTATACAATTTTCCAAAAAAGAAAATCAATGAAAATACTTTTGTGGCTATAAAGAATAAATTTAGTTATAATTTTCCTCTTATTCCTTCATTTTCTCTTTATGTAACCACCTTAAAAAGATCTGAAACTTTGATCATTATAGTATGAAAGGACAGACCACCCACTTTTTATGACTCCAGAAAACATTATTCCCATTAATACAAAATGTGAATGCTGTCTCAGGACCTGTGTAATATAGCAGTCTAGTTAGGACAGATAGAAATATTGGCTAGGAAAAGAGAAAAGCAAACCAATCATCTTTCCCAATAGACCTGAGTTGGGAGTCTGGAAATCATTTATAATTTAAATGAAGACTAAAAATGTGACAAACACACTTGACTAAACTTTGAAATGACTGAACCATAAATGTGTTTTAAATGATCACTTTTAGTTATCTAGTGTTACTATAAAATTCGTGGATATTAATGACAACTCACAATGATCTTCCCTACTGGTGTTAACACTCTTGTAATCCTCTCCCTTTGAGCATGAGCTAGGTCTAGTGTTATGTTTTTATAAATAGAATATAACAAAAGTGATGTTCCATCACTACTGAGATTAGGTTCCCCAAAACTATGAGTGATGTTCTGCTGACCTTCTTTCTCTGACCTCACTCTGATGAAGCCATGTGCCATGCTAAGAACTGTTGTATGAAGAGACCCATGTAGCAAGAGAGTGAAGAAAGCTTATTGTCAACAGCTTGTAAGAAACAGAGGCCTTCTACTTAACAACCTGTAGGGAAATATATCTTGCCCACAATACATGGAATAGGCCTGAAAATGCATCCACCCCCAGCCAAGTGTGCAGATGCACCCACTGCCCTGGCCAACACCGTGATCACAGCTTTGTGAAAGACCCAGGACCTAAAGTCTCAGCTAAGATGTGTCTGCATACCTAATTCACAGAAGTAGTGAAATAATAAATGTCATTATTTTAAGCCAATAGATTTTGAGGCAACTCATTACAAAGCAATAGATAACTAGGCCTGAATCTTGCCTTTGATTTTAACTACAGGGATGGAAGCAAAGATAAAAAAAAAAAATTGTCTTCTGCCTATAGCAAGTCTACAGGACCTGCTCTAGTCAGTGTAACTATTACAAAATCTGAATAAGACAGCTTATCTGATTTTCAGCAGCTTACAGTCTCACAAGGGAGATTTGCACTAAAGCAGGATGTCCTAAGGCATAGTTAAATATGTATGTACTATGAAATTTCAAGGCCCTATTTTTAGAACTAATAAAATTATAGTAGGCTGTAAGTTTTCTATATCCCCTCTATCTCAGAAACCCTACTAACCATAATTGCCTTTATTTAATGAATATCTTGGGATCTGACAGCTGTTACCTGTGTTTCCATTATGCTTTCACATATATAAAATTCACGCACACACAACTCCCAGGAGGGATTTAAATGTAGGAAACAAGAAGTTCCAGTCAAGATGGTGGCATAAGTAAACACAGGACTTGAATCCCCACAATCAACAATTAAAATTTTCTCCAGTAAGAAATTTGAATAAATCTTTTTGCTTTCTATGGTCCCAAGCTCCATATTATCTCAGCGTGTAGTTATTCAGCAATGCCCTCCCCTTATAATTTTGGTCCTTTTCTTTTAAGAACAAAAATAAGTTTTTCTAATTTTCTACATAGCAAATTTTGTCTCTCTCTTCAGTTTCTGAGGCCTCTAGCTAATACTGATAGATAATACTCTAAAGTTAAGTTCTTATACCCTGAATACTAGTTAAAATATTTTCTTATGAAGGCATGAATATTTTTAATTAAAATAAATTCTGTTTCAGGCTGGTACTCTTGACCTGCTACTGGAGAGAGACAGTAATCTAATTTAGATAGGTGCTATGAACGCTGAAGTATGCTCCCAGGTAGACTCCTCTTTTTAGGACAGAGATATGTATTCTCCCTAGAGCAAGGGTGTCAAATTCATTTTCCCCGAGGGCCCCATCAGCCTTGAGTTTACCTTCAAAGGGCTGAATGTAATTTTAGGACTGCATAAATGCAACTACTCCTTAACAGTTAAGCAAGAGCTCAGTGCTGCTGCCAGGTAGAAACAAGGTGCCAGGCCAGATAAAACAAGGTGGAGGGCTGGATTCTGCCCACAGGCCTTGTGTTTGCTACCTGTGCCCTAGATGCTTAGGGTGTACTAGCTGCACTTGAGAGCTGAATGCCCTTTACTTAAGAGAGTCACCTGGCCTAAATTTGAGTCGTACCTTCCCAGAGAGTCTACACCAATTACTGGCCAATGTTGGAGTATAAAGATTTCAACTCCTTCCTTTGCCTAATCCTGCTTTCTTCAGTACCTCATATATGTTGATCATTCTTAGTAACTTCTGCACAAAACCCTTTGTGCAGAAATTGCATATTGAAGACTATCAATAAATACTTGCCTTATATTTTATTCCTGGGGAAACTAACCTGCAAATATTGGCAAGATAAAATTACAGATTTGAGGGGGAAATTGATTATATATGTTGAATTCTGTATACTATTAAATATCCAGTGTATATTTTTAACTACATAGCAGAAATAGGAGAAAAAAACAAGTTGAACACATAGAGGTTGGAGTAATCAATGCACTGGGTTTTAAAACACAGAAGCCACCCACTTTCTTCTTACAGAAAAGCACTTTTTTTTTCCAGTTTGCAGAGCAGCCAAATTAGTTTAACTCAAGATTTTTTCTCAAGTTCCCTTTTTACCCCTCACTTGCTAATTAAACAGTCTAATAAATTATACATTAAATAATTCATTCAAATAATATCAACACATTTCTGTAATGTACAAAGGAGAATCTAAAACATGCTGCTGTGGACAACAGAGAAAATTTCTCAGCTAACGGTTATAAGGAGCTGGACGTCCATGAAGTGACAGGATAATAATCCAGGCAGAGCCTGATGTGTGAGTCTGTTTGTTGTGTTTAGCACCACAAATGAAAGCAGTGTAGTGAAAAGGAGTAAAGGACACAGAGAATATATGGAGATAAGTTAAAAAGAATTTGACATGTGCTATAAATTATAGGGCCTTTAGATCATTCTTTGAATTTATTCTTTTATTTTAAAAACAGTAGGGAGAAATTGGACATTCTTATGAAACAGATAAATTCATTCATTTATTATTAAAACTTATTGAGCACCTACTGTGTCCTAGTTCATAAGTTTTAGTGATGGGGTAACAATGTTACCATGTTACAACAATAATATTGCTAAAAATAAATTCCCTGCTTGTATCTACATTCTGATGTTACAAAACATTTACAATATACGAAGATAATGGAGAAAAGTAATGAAAGAGAAAATCAAAAATAAATGAATAAATAACTAAATGATAGTGTAATAAAAGATCAGATAATATGATAAAACTCATGGAAAAACAATAAAATGGCATAAAAGAATAGAGAATGATAAGTTCTGAGCTACAGATGATGAAGAAAACTTACAGCTTTGTAGACTTTTATGAATTCGGGAGGATTTGGAGTGCGGGATCAAAGAAGACATTTTCAGCCCCTATCTGAATAATGCACAAGAACAAAATATGAGAATGGTTGTATTTACTGTAATCATATTTACACTTTAGAATATTGTATCAGCTGTAAAAATTGTTGAATACATAGATTTGAAAGTCATAAGTAAATAGATGACTTTCAAAACATTGAAGGGGAAATGCATTTTCAGGAACAACTATGAAGGACACATGAAGGAAACCAACAGGAAGGGTAGAAGCAAGGGACGGAGGTGGGGCTGGCTGGGGCAGTGGGGAGTGGTGGGGAGAAAATGCAGACAACTGTAGTGAACAACAATAAAAAAACATGATATTTAATAATTACACCTTAATAGAGAGTGTTAATGGAAACAACCATATTTGAACAACAGTCTGTTTATATATATATTTATTGTTGGTATATATAAGACTGTTTATAGACTGTTAATATATATAACAGACTGTTAAAGGAAATAAAATAATAAAAGTAAAAACAAGGAAGCCTCAACATCATTTTGGTTGAGGGAATGAAACAATAGAATTGGAATAGGTTGAGGAAATAAAGTGGGAAAAAATGTGAGCAAGTAAAGCAATTGTAACAGTGCCCTAGAAATGGAAAAATATATGATGTATGGGCTGTACAGACATGTAGGATCAAAAGATTTTTCTCAACAGTTCTATTATGCATTTTGTTGACTGGTGAAATATGTACTTAATGATGCAGAATTTGGTGATATGGCCAAGAGGAGACATAATTTTAGAAGAAAAAGTCCTAATTATGAAGGAGGGAGCATGAGCCAAACAGAAATAGAGAAATAGGTAATGGACGGGAAGAGGGAAACTCCACCATAACAGCAGAGATACTTCCAATTGAAAGACCATAGCCTCGCAATTCACAGGTGCAAAAAAGTCACAAGGTTTCCCCGGCCTTCTCCTTATGTTTTCTTACCTCAATCATTCACTAGAAATAATCGTTTCAGACCAAGAAAAGAAAATGACATCCTTGAGATCCCTTTTTCTCATCACCAAAATCCAACACAACCATCTATACTGTCTCTAAACTTCCTAATTTCATACCTTCCTCTCTCTTGAAATTCAATAATAAATACATCCTCAGGTGAGATTAAAGAAATAATGTTGTGAGTTCTACTAATAATGTTTTAGGTGCTTCAACATTATTTTATAGAGGAAGTAAATGTGAATGTGCTTTGTGATTTTATGTTTGTAAACATATATTATGTGCAAAATTAATATATTTTTGTAGGCTAACTTATTTTACTATAGTCTATGTTATACCTACTAAGTTTACATATACCTAATACTAGAAGAAATAAAAAGCAAATAAAAATAGAATTATTATTTTATCGAGACTATAAAAATCATATTACAGAATATAAAATGTTGGAATCCTTTCTTCAGGGGAAAAGGGGAAGGGTTTACAGGAAGAAGTATAAAGGACACATGGATAAAAACTGGGGGTGGGTGGAAATGGGAGGGAGGTGGGGAGGGTTAGGTGGGTGGGTTGGGATGGGAGTAAAAGATAGAAAATTGTACTGCAACAACAATTAAAATAAAAAATATTTAAAAAAAGAAATTGAGAATAGAGTACATATAACGATGTTTTATATTGACTCAGACAACATTCAAATTGTACGATTTCACACGAAGTCACATTTGATTAGTCCTACCCCTGGCAGATGGCATTTCCTGGTGTGATGGTATCTCCTATGGCCACTTCTATCTCTTCCCCTTTTCTCTTTGAAGATTATTAAAACAAAAGAATTATTTCTGCTCAGGAATAGTGGTAATTTAAAATAAATTTTCATATAGATTTCTTATTTTTATAAAAGTTATAAAAAACTTGTATCCTTATACCACTCATACCAAAAATTAATTTTTCCAGTGAAATAATTTACTACTTTATTTCTTCATTCAGTACATTAAAATTCTGGTTTTATGTTTGCATTTGAATTTTATTCATTTAAATAGAAAATATTTTCATTAAAAGTAACTTTTCTTTAATGAAGTAGATGCTATTAATTAGAAAACTACAGAACACACACATTAAAACATTAAACATTACTTAAAAATCATTGTTATGTTTACTTAATAATCAGTACTCTATCATTCTTTGTTTTAAAATGTAAATATATAATCAGAAACGTTGTGTTCCTCATCACAGTCTGCTGATATATTTAAAGTTTCTCAGGAGAGTATGAAAAACATGATGAAAAGAACCTGTTGCAGAACATTCTATATGTTTATAGAATTCCAGGAATGCACTGATCTTAAAGATCATCACCACTATACATCACTACTTCCAATAGATTTTTTGCAATTTTAAAAAACTAAAACAAAATTCTCAGACTTATGAAAGATTATTCATAAGTTTGCACCACAATTATTGCACCACAAAATTAATTCTAAAAAATATGTATTTTTTTTAAATATTGATTGATTCAGAAGAGAGAGAGAAATATCAATGTGTTTTTCCACTTATTTATGCATTTAAGTTTGATTCTTACATGTGCCTTAACTAGAGATTGAACTCTCAACCTTGGCATATCAGGACAAGACTCCAACCAACTGAGCTACCTGGCTATGGCAATAAATGTATAATTTTTAAATAAAGTATTTCTGTTATTAATTTGCTTTGTTTAAGAGAAATGCTTATAAAAACCTTGCCCTGGCTGGTGTAGCTCAGTGGATTGAGCGCGGGCTGCGAACCAGGCATCGCAGGTTCGATTCCCAGTCAGGGCACATGCCTAGGTTGCAGGCCATGTCTCCCAGCAACCGCACATTGATGTTTCTCTCTCTCTCTCTCTCCCTCCCTTCCCTCTCTAAAAATAAATAAATAAAATCTTTAAAAAAAAAAAACAAAAAAAAAACCTTAACTGCTGATTTGAAAAAGATACAAATTACAAAAAGTTAAAACAATTCAGATTTATATTAGTAATTTAATTGTTAGACATATAAGTACTGAGAAAATTGTACACTTAATATTTAAAATATGATATCCAAATTCATTGGTAGTGAACTATTATGCTTAGATTATAATGTTCTACAATATAAGTTAATATACTATTTTTTAGTAAAAATACCCACATTCTAAAAAAATTGTGTTTAATATGTTAAGAGGTGTTTTAAACATATTTAAGGCCTTAATTTGCATTAGTTTAATTGTATGGGCACTTTATTTTTCAACCAGAGAAAAATTCATTTTTATATTTAGAGAGAATTCCATGAGGACCAGGATAAAAATTGCCTCCTATTTCATATTTTGTATGAATATGTGACAGATACTCTCTAAGTCACTGGAAATATAACAGTAATCAACTCTACCCTATTTTTTCTTGTCCTTGACTATACTGTGAGGTATTAATATTCCCTTTCCTACAGATAATAAAACTGGGAATAATAAAAGTAATAAGTATGAAGTCACCATTTCATCCCAGGCCTCTCTGAAGCAACGGATAGTTTGAGAACAGCAGTTGACTATATCTATTAATAGAAAAAAAGATTTAAAAAAAGTAACTCTTGCAAACTTAGTTCCATACTACTATCTGTTTAGGATAGAGTTAGTTAATAAAAATTGTATTATACAAGTTTTACATTTATTCATTCATTATTTTGTGATAAGCATTGATTAGCTTAGATCTCATGTAAATAAGAGTTTCTTTTTCATTAACAATGAATCTGATTTTAAACATTTTCTCCCAGTATGAAAGGGATTAAATTGTTCAAATTAAAATCAGTAAGAATGATTTAAAAGAGATGCTGTTCCACAGAATTACAAAGGGCAAGAACTATCAAAAAGGTATTTATTTGCTTGTGACTGGTAAACCTGTTAGGATTAAAGACATGATATTTATATAATTTAAAATATATATGACTAAAACATGTAGGCTCATTTGTAATCCAAGAACGTGCTGTTTTGTACTTCTCATAATTTTCATTATGTTATTATTTATATTATACATTTTATTTGAATAATGTTTTGCTCTTGCATATGTGATAGTTAAGAGAAATAATGTAAATAATGCTTAATGATCAGCTCCCATTTGTCTATACCAAGCTCTCCATTGTTGCATATTTTTCTTGTTGAAGTCAGCCTGTTCTCTTAGGAAATTTCACTTCTTTCTCTATGAGGCTACCTTCTTACATCACATGGATGAGGCTAAACCATTACCTAACTTTTTTAAATGTTCTTGTAACATAATATTGCCAAAGTTCATTAAGCAACTACCCAAAAAGCCATTATTGGTTTAAAAATGTTCTCTTTAAATCAGATAACAGAATTTTATCTAATATGTGTCATAGAAACAGTGTCTACTACTAAATACTTCATTATAAAACTCATTTTACCCTCAGACACCTTCTTATTAGTAGCCACATTTGGGTAATTGGTAAGATTATTCTCCCAGTCATCCCAATTGATCTACAGTTCATTCTTTTTCTTATTTTCTACATTTGCTAAAACATTTTCTACATTCATTCTTTACTTTCCTTCCCCTCAATCATTGCTTATCCTTAAATAATTCATGCAGAATCCCTCCCCTGTGGAACTAGAACCTGGTAAGTCTTTTGTGTCTATTAAAAATTTTGCTACCTATATTCTGCTATGTTCTATCATACATCCATTGACTTCCATTTATCTATTGTTATTATTACTTTTTATCCAGAAGAAAGGTAGTGAGATCACATGCCTGTCAAACAACAGGGTTCATGAGATTTGTTTTGTTTGATTCTTTTTGGTTTCATTCACTGTGCATGTAGGTAAAGTGGAAGTCCTTCTCAGAAACACTCATGGAAAGCAGTGTGTTATGCAGTGCAATTTAGAAGGTATCTGTTGCACCAAATATCACCACCTTTTTTCCCTACTAGATAAAGTCTAGACAATGAAATGCAGACCAGGTGAATTTGCAATCCTGAGCAAACCTTGCAATCCAGATGTTTCCTGCCTCCTAGCTTTCTACAGGACTTTATTATTAAATTGTACCTTTCCTAAGATACAATGTGGTATCACCAAACACTTTGTATTTCCAGCCATATTAGTTTGTTGGAACTGCATTCTCTGCAAATGTGTAGAAGTGGTATTGGTGAGTCAAGAGTGAAAAACGCACTTCACAGATGTTTACTTAATAAGGTAACAGCAAGAGGAGAAAAATAGCTTCCAAATTTTCTGTTTGGCACAACCTCTATTTCACAGAATCAGGGGCAAATGATATGGAAAAAAGACATGGCCCCATATTCCTTCAGTCATGCAAGACTGCATTTGTTTCTTGAGATGATAAAATGTTCTGCCACTGATAGCTTTTATAAAGGTAATTTATATTTCATTAATACCAATCTCAGTTTCTGGCATTTGTTTGTTTTTTTTTTTTTGGTCTTAGATTTAGTATTTTTGTGAGTTTTCATGTCCTTCCTGCTTTGGAAATAGTTTAAAGGAAAAAAAAAGAAAAAACTAACTTCATTTTAATCCAGAGGTTACCTCCAATATTTGGGAGGGGGGTGGGAGAATATTGAATGGGTTTACTATATATTCCTTTTCTTTTGAAGACTCAATTAAGTAATTGATTTATTCACACTGCCATATGTTGTTTTCCCTTTTAAAACTTTAAGGACACCAAAGGAAGAATATGTTTTCAAACTTTAGTTTAATAATAAGAGACAAACAGAAAAAGAAAAAAAAGTAGATGAACTTATACAAGAACATGTACAGCTTCCAGCCAAACTTGCTTTCTTTTGTATATTTAAACATCAGTTCAACATTACTTTTATTTTTTTTTACAAGAATAAGCCATAGATTACCAATAAGACATTTTGGACCACTTTAAAAGCATAGTAGGAAAATATACTCATATTGACAGAGATTTTTTTACATCATAGTTATTCCTTTTCTGATCATATGCATTACAGTAAAAATGTATACTTCAAAAATGATTTGTGCTTTTATGTAAATATGATCATAATTGTGTTTCTCTATAACATGAGAAGAAAAAAATTAATTGTTTTACAATAATAGCTTAGAAAGTCTAGAAAGAATTATTTTAATGTATATCATTTTAACTATTATTAGTATAATGTATCATATCTATATTTTAAATGATTTATTATAAAAATAGTAATACATATGCCTAACTTTTGAAGGTCTAATACATAAATAAAAATAAAATAGAACAAGAAAACATCTCCTGATGGCTTGTTAGAGTAATTCTGATGAGACGTATGATAAGCAGTATGCCTTTAATGGAAAGAGTAAAGAATCACATCTCAGGGAGATACAAATTAAAACCACAATGAGATACCACTTCACACCAGTCAGAATGGCCAACATAGACAAATCAACAAACAAGTATTGCAAGATTGTGCAGAAAAGGGAACCCTAGTACACTGTTATTGGGAATGCAGACTGGTGCAGCCACAATGGAAAATAGTATGGAATTCCCACCCCACCCCCCAAAAAAAGAAACTGCCTTCTGATGCAGCAGTTCCACTGCTGGGATTATACCCTAAGAATCCTGAAACACCACTTCAAAAGAGCCTATGCACCCCAATGTGCATAGTAGCACAATTTATAATAACCAAGTGCTGGAAGCAGCCTAAGTTCCCATCAGTAAATGAATGGATCAAAAACCTGAGTTACATTTACACAATGGAATACTACACAGCAGAAAAAAAACAAGGAGCTCCTGCCCTTCATGACAGCATGGATGGAACTGGAGAGCATTATGCTAAGTGAAATAAGTCAGGCGGTGAAAGACAAATACCATATGTTCTCACCTTTAAGTAGAACCTAGTCAACAAAACAAGCAAGCAAAACAGAACCAGAGATACTGAAATAAAGAACATAATGACAGTAACCAGAGAGGAGGAGGGAGGCAGATAATGGGGAAAAGAAGAAGACGGGTCATCAAAGAACATGTATACAGAAGCCATGAACAAAGCAAAAGGGGGTAGGGTTGAGGGTGGGAGGTGTGGGTGGCAGGGGCAGGGAGTGAATGGTGAGGGGAAAATGGAGTTAACTCTACTTGAACAACAATAAAAATAATTAAAAACAGAATCACATCTTTGATAAAACTTGTGTTTTGAAAACCATCGAATAAACAAGAGAAACAAATAGGCTATGAGTAAGCTAAACAAGATGCCCTACAATTTTTTTTAAGCACAGAAGATTGTCCCTTTACAGTTTCTAAAGCTTTCTATTTCACTTTTAAATTTAAATATATAAGACTTCTGGCCAAGATGGAGGCATAGGCAGATACATTTTGCCTCCTCACATAACCAAAAGAAGGGCAATAAATAAATAAATAAATAAATAAAACCAGAACTGCCAGAAAATCAAACTGTATGGAAGTCTGACAACCAAGGAGTTAAAGAAGAAACATTCATCCAGACAGTGCCACAACCCAGAGACATGTGTTGCCCCACCTGGCAAATACCCAAAGCTCCATCCCTTACAATATAACAGGTGTGCCAAGACAAAGAGGATGGTCCAAATGAGAGGACAAATGAAAACTCAAAAAAACCAGCTAAGCAACAAAGAGATAGTCAACTTATCACATGCAGAGTTCAAAATGCTGGTAGTCAGGATGCTCACAGAAATGGTTGAGTGTGATTACAAAATAGAGTAAAAAGCAAAGGCTATGAAAAGTGAAGTAAAGGAAAATATACAGGGAAACAGTAGTGAAGGGAAGGAAACCAGGACTCAGATCAATGATTTGGAGCATAAGGAAGAAATAAATATTCAACCAGAACAAAATGAAGAAGCAAGAATTCAAAAAAAAAAATGAGAAAAGGCTTAGGAAGCTCCAGGACAAGTTTAAATGTTCCAACATTCAAATCATAGGGGCGCCAGAAGGAGAAGAACAAGAGCAAGGAATTGAAAACTTATTTGAACAAGTAATGAAGGAGAACTTCCTCAATCTGGCAAAGGAAATAGACTTCCAGAAGTCCAGGGAGTCTCAAAGAAATTGGACCTAAGGAAGCAGACACCAAGACTCATCATAATTACATTACCCAAGATTAAAAATAAAAAGAGAATGTTAAAAGCAGCAAGAGGAAAAAAGAAAATTACTTAAAAAGGAGTTCCCATAAGACTATCAGCTAATTTCTCAAAAGAAACCTTTAAGGCAAGAAGGGGCTGAAAAGAAGTATTCACAGTCATGAAAGGCAAGGACCTACATCTAAGATGACTCTATCCAGCAAAGCTATCATTTAGAATGGGAGGGCAGATAAAGTGCTCCCAGATAAGGTCAAGTTAAAGGAGTTCATCATCACCAAGCACTTATTGTATGAAATGACAAAGGGACTCATCTAAGATAAAGAAAAAGATAAAAAATGTGATCAGTAAAATGACAACAAACACAACTATCACCAACTGAACCTAAAAACAAAAACAAAAAGAAAAACAAACAAAGCAAACAACTAGAACAAGAACAGTGTCACAGAAGTGGAAATCACAAGGAGGGTTATCAGCAGGGAGAGGGAGGAAGGAGAATGGGGGAAAATGTACAGGGAATAAGAAGCATAAATGGTAGGTACAAAATAGACAAGGGGAGGTTAAGAATAGTATAGGAAATGGAGAAGCCAAAGAAGTTAGATGTGTGACCCACAGACATGAACTATGTATTCCACTGTGGAATGGAATAAAGGGCAGGAAAAACGGGACAACTGTAATAGCATACTCAACAAAATATACTAAAAAATTTATTATATAACCAATTAGATTATTCCTGGTCCAAATGTATGATGGCAAAAAACCATCTGAAATGATTTAAGAACCCATTTAGCACATAAATTTTAACGTAAATAAAAATTTATTTTAAAAATATCACAAATCTCTAATGTTTTGCTACATATGTAAGTTCATTGCAAAAAAGCATATTTGTTTGCAAACTACAAGTAGTAGTACAAGGTAATTATCTAAATTAATTTTCTGTTAATAAATGTGTTACATATTAAGTTCTTAATAAGTATTGCTTGAATGATTACATAAATAACTAAAAAATGTCCAAAATAGTTTATGGAAGTTATCTAAATTCATTTGATCTATATATTCTTAATACTTGCATTTCCATAATCATTTATATCAATAAATTTGGAAAAGAACTGTCAAATAATAATAATAATAATAATAATAATAATAATACAAGAAAAAGATAAGTCAATTAATGTGTGTAAAGCAACATTTTAAGTATTTACACAACCCCAATGAAAAAGCTATTATTTTCATCTCCATTTTTCCAATGGAAAAATTGAGACAAATAGTTAAAATATTTTTCCCAAGTTTATATAATTATTAAATGTTAGAAGCACACCTCTATATTAGGAGTCTCCCTCTATAATTTTAATTCATATTAATTCTGATAAAGATAAGACAGGAAAACAGAAGATAAAGGAAATTTATGAATAAAATGTATTTGCTTTTAATTCACTATTATTGGTTAGGAGAAAATAAGTTCTGAGCTAGGATTTAGGTTATTTTCCACAGTGTCCTCAGGGATATAATTTTTATCTTTTAGTTCCACTGTGCAAACCTCATATTTCTTAAAATTCCT
Source organism: Tonatia bakeri (assembly GCA_004024845.1). Lineage (NCBI taxonomy): Eukaryota > Metazoa > Chordata > Mammalia > Chiroptera > Phyllostomidae > Tonatia > Tonatia bakeri. Next base: position 76,125 of record PVIA01007747.1, read on the forward strand.
CCAAGGTCAAGGTTGATGCTATACCCTTCATATATACCTTTTACCCAATCAGAAAGAAAAGGCACAAGATGTACCTAAAAGAAACCATTCTAAATGTTATTTACATTTCTTTTCCTACATCAAAATATCCAGATTATATTCAATTAGTCATAACTAGTCGCAAAGAAAATTGGAGATTTTTATCCTAATATTAAATGTGATCTCATTCTAACTCCAGAGGAAAACAAGTTAGGGGTAGGTTTAAAAATTTCTGCCATATAAAGATACAAAGATATCATCACAACTAATACAAAGAATATAAAAAAATTGGTTATGGTTTTCATAGCTAGGATTTGAATTTATAAATGAGACATGTCAATACATCATCATGAAGAGATAATAATGGAAAATATTGATTGAACTGGTTTGAATATGGACAACTTTGGAACAAATTTATAATTAATTTATCTAAAATGTTGAAAAGAATTTTAAAAATTAAGAGATATAAAACAAATATTGTCTTTTAGCTTTAGATAAAATATTTTCTAAGGTGAAAATACCAAATTTTCACTGGATAGAAAATTATGCATATACAGACCAAGTGCAAAATTTGTTGAAAAATTCATTAAGTATCTTGTCTTGTTAAATGTGAGAAAGTTTCCACTGATAAGTAGTTAGAAATTATCCTAACCATAAGTAAAATATACTTCAGCCATTTTCAAATTAGGTAAAAAGAAAAGTATTTAATATTGAAAAATTACATGCTTAATTACTTTTAGTTTAAAAGTTTATAGAAGATTAATGCTACCATATTTTGCATATTTCATAAAATAATTTTATTGTAATTAAAACAATAAAAAGTAAAAAATTATAATTGAATCTAGTGATATTTAAATATGGATATAACTAAATACATTACAACAAATAGTACTTATTTAAGAAAATTTATTTTGCTTTTAAACTGAAAAAAGTTGTTTATAATTCAATTATGCAACAATTTTAAGATGTCTGTCATGGTTTTGATGTAAAAATATTATATAATGTTTAAACAAAAGAGAAGGCATCTTAACCATTATAGTTATTCCACATGCCAAATTAATCTGCTCAATTTTATTAGAATAAAGGAAAACTCTGAAGCTAAGCAAACAGACATGAAGATGAAAATACAAGAATTTGTATAGAAGGAAGAAAGAAAATTGTTGACCCAAAATTGAAATAAATAATAAGGATAAATCTTAAGTACTCAGAGACTATTTGAATTCTTCCCTGGAATTGTGGGAGTTCAGCCCTTTATAACTAAAAAATGTCAACCCATGAAATAAAGAAGTAACACACACTCTTCAAATTCTTCACCAAAGGAAGGAAGTTAAAATATCATTTCAAAGAAATCACATATTGTACTCTTTGCAGTGGGAGGAGAAGCACTCTTTCTCAGTACAGTTTGGGAAGCAGCCACTCACATCTGCTTCAGAACCATGTAGCTAACAGTCTCAGCTGCTGCTGCTCCTCTACATCCACCATCATATATGTGCCAAAGCCATTCTTCTCCAGTGCCCCTCGCAGCTAAATGCTGAGGGCAGGATACTGGTACTGAACCATTCCTATGGAAAATAGGACTCCTCTGACAAGTGACTTTAACTCATGGGCTCACCATTTCCCTGGCCAAAATTTTCTGAGAACTGCCCTGACATCTGAGACTTCATATAATCCTCCTTCCTTCCCACTCTCCTTCATATGCCAAATGTGCTCTATGGTCTGAAATTTCTCCTCCTGCTTTTTCTCCATTCTTCATAATCACTTTTCTCAGTAAACCTTTTGCACACCTGATCTGATTTGGGTATCTGTATCTTGAAGAAGCAGAACTAATGCACAGATTTATGTGCAAAGTTCAAGAACTTTGTATAAATTACATCAAGGTTTTAATTTGCATCTCTCTAATAGCTAGCTATACTGAGTATCTTTTCATACATCTCTAGACCCTCTGTATGTTCTCCTTGGACAAGTGTCTGTTCACGTCCTTTGCCCATTTTTTAATTGGGTTGCTTGTTTTCTTAGAGTGGAGTCATGTGAGTTTTTTTGTATATTTTGGAGATCAAACCCTCTGTAAGAACGTGGATGGAACTGGAGAGCATCATGCTAAGTGAAATTAGCCAGGCGGTGAAAGACAAATACCATATGATCTCACCTTTAACGGAAACCTAATCAACAAAATGAACAAGCAAGCAAAATATAACCAAAGACACTGAAATTGAGAACAGGTTGACAGTGATCAGAGGGGAGAAAGGTTGGGACTATAGTGGAAAAGGGTGAAGGGTTTGCAGGAACAATTATAAAGGACACAGGGAAAATAACAAGGAGGGGTGGAAACAGGGGAGGGAGGTGGGGAGTGGTAGGGGGAAAAGGCAGAACACTTTATGAGCAACAATTAAAAAACATTTAAAAAATTACATCAAGAAATAGGTACTGGAGGCCAAGACAGAGGAAATTTTATAGTAGTATATAAATGAAAGGATAATTTTGATTGTTAAAGTTTGTAAATCTTATCATCAGAAAAGAGCTGATATTTTCCAAGTTCTTTAGAAATCAGCCTCAAAGTTAGAAATAACAAAAATATAGCATAATTTTACTTCTGCACAGCTAAAGAAAACAGTATCAAAATAAAAAGAGGAAAAAAAAAAAAAAGCCCTGGCTGGTGTAGCTCAGTGGATTGAGTGCGGGCTGCGAACCAGGCATCACAGGTTTGATTCCCAGTCAGGTCACATGCCTAGGTTGCAGGCCATGTCCCCCAGCAGCCACTCATTGATGTTTCTCTCTCTCTAAAAATAAATAAATAAAATCTTTAAAAAAAATAAAAAGAGAACCAACCGTATGGGAAAACATATTTGTCAAAGATACCTTGGACAAGGGTCTGATCTCCAAAGTATATAAACAACTCACACAATTCCACTCCAGGAAGACAAACAACCCAATTAAAAAAATGTGCAAAGGACTTGAACAGACACTTCTCCAAGGAGGACATACAGAGGATCCAAAGACACATGAAATGATGTTCAATATTGCTAGCTATCAGAGATGCAAATTAAAACCACAATGAGATACCACTTTGCACCAGTCAAAATGGCCACCATAAACAAAGCAACAAACAACAAGTGTTGGAGAGGTTGTGCAGAAAAGGGGACCCTAGTGCACTGTTGGTGGGACTGCAGACTGGTACAACCACTATGGAAAACAGTATGGAACTTCTTCAGAAAACTAAAAATGGATCTGCCTTTTGACCCAGCAATTCCACTGCTGGGACTATATCCTAAGAATCCTAAAACACTAATACAAAAGAGCCTTTGCACCCCAATATTCATAGCAGCACAATTTACAATAGCTAAGTGCTGGAAGCAACCTAGATGCCCATCAGTAAATGAATGGATAAAAAACTATGGTACATTTACACAATGGAATTCTATGCAGCAGAAAGAAAGAAGGAGCTCCTGCCCTTTGCAACAGCATGGATGGAACTGGAAAGGATTATGCTAAGCAAAATAAGCCAGGCAGTGAAAGACAAATACCATATGATCTCACCTTTTAACAGGAACCTAAACAACAAAACAAA
>PVIA01007748.1:0-79606 GCA_004024845.1 Tonatia bakeri
CCACTCTGCCTGAAATAGGCTCCCATCATACTGAACTGGGGAGTGCAGTTTGGAGCTGAAATCCGGTTTTTCTTCCTTACAATGTCTTTGTCTTCCCTTCTGAAAGCATACTTGATTTGTAATTCTTTTTCATCCTTGTAAGTATGTGCTTATTTTCATCTTTATTGTTCATTCAACTCCACTAGATTATAAGCTCAATGAAGGTACAAGCTATTTATCACTTTTTTCTCCATTTGTTCACTTTTGCAGTGAGAGGACATTCAAAATATTAAGGAAGGGATAAAAAGGTTTCATTGCTGTTTTTTTATGACAGTTGTAATAACCACACAATATTTGTTAATACCTGCAGTGCTCCAGATGGTTAATGGTTTGGGGTTTGAAGCTCTCATTGCTGCTTAGTAAGCAAGAGCTGGCAAAACAAAAGATTACCTGTGCCTTGCACTTCAGTCCCTGCAGTCAATCAAAGTGGGGAGAAAGTCTACCCTTCCATTACACAGGTCAGAAACTGTGAGGTTTTTGATAATGCAATCGCAGCTCGCCCAACTCACTCGGGGCATTCTGGGACAAGTGTCCTATTTTTCTGAAATGGAAACCTAGCAAATAAGCTAGCTGAATTTGTGAACACAAAGTACTTTTATCAGAAAATGTTCAGGCATTCCATGTCTTCTTTTACATTGTGTTGTATAGTCTATCTCCTTGAAAAAGGCAGTGCTCCTGTTTACATTTCTTGCAATAGTTGACATAAGGCAAAGTTTATCAGTTATCTCTGCCTCTCATTGAAAGGAAGAGTATTACATGTGGTTATTAGAAAATATTTAGGGGTGCCGTTGAGGAGAATAACTTGTAAATATTTGTTCGGTGAGTAAATAACTGAGAAATTTTTGGAAGCATGAAACTGAAGTGTCTATGACCTTGGAAAATCCTTTTATGTCTCTAGATTTAATGTCTGTTTCTTTAAAGAGATTTAGTCAGTAATATAACACTGGTTTCTTTGTCAAAACATGCTTTCAGTAATTTTTCCTTCTGATTTAAAAAAAATGTAAATCCATATTTAATCCAGAAAAGCAGATGAATAATTTTAAAATGACAATGCATTGATATAAAAAGAATATAAAACTTAAATATGATCTATTTATTCATTTTCTTTTCAAACAAATTTGGATGAACCTGAAAACTGAGAAAGTAGTTAGCTTCTCTCTGTTACTTTTTCTTGCTCTCAACCATGGTTATTGTAACACATTTTCTGTCCATTGACAATGGAACTGAATTAAAAATGAAACCACCTTCAATAAGTGATTTCAAATATATACTGAATTGTCATAAGAATACATTTTCTTTTAAAAAATACTTGAAGAAACCAGTGTTGCCATACTGCCCAGATGAGTATAACCAGTTTCTTTTTCCAGATCAGAATTTCTTGACAGCTCTTCACTGTTTAGAGAATGGAGATCTTGTATCTATTTTTATGATACAGAAGTGTTCCCAGCCTCAAGCCAGGGTCTCTCCCATTTTTTATTTTTTGAGTCCATCTTCACACCCTCTCTGGCCACACCGAGTGACTGGTTGTCCCCAGAGCCCTCCACCAACCTTCATCTCCACACGGCCACTTCCTGCTCTTCCCCTGGACAAATATTCCCCACCTGGGTTAGTCTGTTCATTTTTTAGTGGTCCACTTAATGCTATCTCCTTTTCATCTTTCTCTGATTTTCTTTGCCTTATTGAGTGAAATTAATTATTTCTCTTTCATTTGTGTTGTCATGGTTACAGCATGACATTATACTTACATCTCCCCAGTTCCTCTCCTACCCTGTGAGTTTGTTGAGGAAGAAACAATTGGGTTTTCCTGTTTGCATCCCCAGCTCCAAGTTCTGTCCTTGACATATTGTAGGTACTATTTTCTATGTGTGTAATTTTGTGGACATAAGGCAATGGCCAGAACATCAAGGCTGAGACAAAACACATGTGGATTTAAATCCTTATTCTGCCACCCAATATCTCTGAAATTTGGAAGAGCCGCTTAATCTTTCAGGGACTCCTTTCCCTTAATTATAAATTAGGGTTAATAATACGTAATTTGGATGATTGTTGTAAGCATCAAACGAGAAACACCTAGCATGATGATTAGTACAATGTAGCTGTTTGTCCAAATTAAATTGTTTAACAACAGTGAAATGGGTCCTGGGGAAAGAGACCAAGGGTGGACAATGAGTGACAGCAAGGCTGGGTGTGTTCTCATGGGTGCTTGTTACTGAGATCAAGCAGCTTCCTAAACAGGACGGCCACCAGGCCTGAAACCTGCCCATGTTCAAGAATCCGGGAGAGTTGCTTACGCCCACATCCAGCTGCTCCAGCAACTTGTGACACGGCAAGAACTCATGACCATCAGCATGTAGGTTCTTTGCCTCAGAGTAAAGTGATAAGTAGGGTTGAATTATATTAGGCCTATTATGATGAAAATAAATTATTATAGACATTAAGTCCATGAATATTTTAGAAAATAGTCCTCAAAGTAAGATTTGATACATTTATTTCTAATAACTTACTTTAATATAGAGTTATTTTTAAAAAATCAGTATGACATTTGTTGTTAGAATTGAACAAATATTTTTCCCCTATAGGTTGATGATACAGACTCAATGTCTTTTGCCTGAGCAGATTTACAAGTGTTTTAAGAGGCCTCCCTATTCCTCACCTCTCTTCTCAGTTATAATAAATAATCTTAATAACAGCAGACCTCTTAGTGTGCCCATTCGCTCTGTCAACAAACTTACCTCCCTCTCCATCCTTCTGTCTTGCACACTCTGTTCGGTCACACCGCATTTGTCCCCGACCTCATCAAGGATTTGCAACTTCTCTGGCCATTTATGTGGTGTTTCTTCTTCCTGGAAACCTGTTCAGACATTTCTTTTCCAGGGTAATTACTACTGCTTCTTTACAGCTCAGCTGTCACCTTTTCTAGACGCCTCCCTTGACCTCTAAGTGTTCCGAAGAATGCTGTGACATCTTTGCCATGGCGCTTATGCCTCTAGGCTGACCACATCTATTTATGTATTTCTCACTATTTTTTTTATGTTCCTCTATTCCAGGAACCCTGATTGCTCCTTTTTGTAAACCCAGAATCTAGAGTGGTGCTTGTTAAGCAGTAGGTCAAGCACAGAACTGCGTTGTCACCTCTGTGTCCTGAATAACAATTGCTTTGAGGTAACATGTGACCTAATTTAGTCCCCGGATTATGTCATATTCTGTAGCTGCCCTATGACTTATTTTAATTTTTTGTTATGGTCACACCAGGGATAATAACATATTTTCTTTGAGAAATAATTTCACTTAACATTTTGTGTTCAATACTCTTCTTGTGTATCTTCTTTAGACTTCTGATTTTTCAGTCCATATCATGATATTTAAAAAGTTAAAATAATTTGTGGCACATACTGGTGCAATGAAAGATACAATCTTAATAGTGATTCAGAGAAAGGGGGGGGAGGAGAGAGAATAATGGAATATTTCTACATAAAAGTTAATGTTCTATAATTTCATAATTTGGAAAAAACAAAAGTTAATGGAGAAAATATTGTTCTGTAGTTCTTATTTAGTATTTACTTGTAAATTTTTACTTTATGTGAATGTCATCTTTTTAAAAAGGCTACGTATGAAAGCTCACTAAGCATAGTTCACAAGATGTTAAAGTGTCTCTAAATTGTGGGGTGCCTGGCACATCGGCTCTGCCTTTCCCCACAGTAACAGAGGCCTCCACGGTGGCTTCGGTCATGACAGGAGTTATTACTTAGTTTGGTCACCAGGGCCCTTGAGAGCCCTGGTGATGTATTTCTTTATCAATGGGATACTCGTATCTGATTTAATTATATCACAGAACAGAGAAGCTAGAAATGGGTTGACATATCTTTAAAACGTGACTCTATCATAGAGTAATTATGCCAAAAGAAAGAATATACTGTCTGAAATTTAATGTATATTTTTAAATATGCAGAAACATCTAATGCACTAGATAGTGAGTTTATGAGATCATTGAATAATGTATTGTAACCTAGGATATTCAATACATATAACTAATTCCATAGCAAAAATAAATAATAATCTACTCCAAATAATAGGTTCATAATCTTGAGAATTTCCATCTTAGAATAACTATCCTTCATTAGTTCTCAGTGAAATCTGTTTTAAGAAAAAGTTGCCTGACTTTAGTAATTTGCTTAAAAAATAAAAAAGCCTTAGAGAGAGGAATTCGGATGAACCTCTTCCATTGAGATTTGACATTCCTATGAACTTGTATCTAGGTCTGTCTACACAGTTGTGAATGCACCTAATGAGAATTTTCATAATATTAAGATGGTCTCTTTGGAAAAATCTATTTAAACTTATTGTCTAATCTTGTGATTTTCAACCAGTGTGCCACAACAATTTTTAAAACATATAATACTTTACTATTTAGTCAGGGACACTGACCTCGTATCCTTTATATTATCAAATAAAAAAAAATAACAACAGCCAACACAACAATAGCCATCCAGTGTGAATGAATAAAAATTATACCTATGTTTTGTCAGGCAAAAAAAAAATGTACTTTTTTGCATGCCACAGAACTACAGCAATTAGTTTATGTGTACCGTGAGATGAAAAGCATTGAAAATCTTGTGTCTAATTTATAAATAAAGCTATCTTTTATGAAATTTATAAGATAAAATAAGATTTCAGGTTCAACTATTTCCTGGTATTCTTTGTACAAATTCATTTAAAATCAAACTTTTTGTTTCTAATTATTAGGAACTTAAATTGATTTCTAAATTAAAAACATCATTTGTAATTCAGGTATCAAATTCCAAAATCACAGAATGATTCTTTAAAATTCAAAATAAAAATATTTACTGATCCCTTTGTATGTCAAAGAAACTTAGCAATTAATTCTTCCTTCAACACACCCACGTTTTGCCCTGGATAAGGTACAACCACTTTTAGTGCCACCTATGTATAATGCACATGGTTATTTTTCCCTCAAAAATTTTGGACAAAAAATATGCATTATACATAGCAAAATATGTACATATACACACCATTACCACTACCATCACCACCCCTTCACAAACCATTGTTTGCTAAAGGAATTTATTTCTCTTATTTATGTCTTATTCTGCCTTTTTCTTCTGAATCAGCATTCTTTTTCTCTAACATCTAGTAGCTTTTCTCTTCTCTAACCTTCTGTCATTAAAAAATAGGCCATAGTAAAGTACTCTTTGACCTTATCCCTGATATGTCACCATGTCTCAATCATATTTCTAGCAGAATTTTATTAAATATTGGGAAAATCGTGTTGCAAGTGAACAATTGAAAATGCAATGAGTTTCACTCTTTCACAAAGGCTTTTCAGTTATCTTTGCCTCAATGCCTTCCTCTCTGTAAATATTTTCTCTTTAAATACTGTCATCTAATAATCCTGGTGAAATTTCCACCCTATCTTCTATGTATTTTTCCCATTTATTCCTCTATGTTTCTTTCCATGAGCTATAGAATTATGAAATTTCTCAGCGTCTACAGGTAAAGCAGTTCATCCCTGACTTCCCGGACCCTGGCCAGTTCCAGGAATGCAAAGGAAGGGGTGACAGTGAAGATAGTTCTCCTTCTGCCGCAAAGAGCACATCACAGTATAGCCTCAGTAAATACTGCTCTTCACTAAACAGAATTCCGATGTCATATTTTAACATGATATTCTCTTACTTTGATTAGTGCTTAATTAAAGCTGTATTTCATGAATGTTTTAAAATCATCATACTGTTTCTATAATATAATTAATGCCACTACAATTTAGGATGCATTATATTCATGAGTAAAACAATTTGCAACGGCCAGGTAAGATTGCCATCTCTGGTCTACTCCTTAAGCTTAGTGTAGTTTTACTGTAGCATTTGCATAGCCTTACATAAACATTATTTAAAATATTGTCTTCCTGAAATATATAGTCTGGCTAAGAATCATGCATTTAAATTAATAGGCAAGATTAAATGTTTTACATTATCATCATGTATTTAAATTTTCAGTAAGTTCATATTTTAACAAAAATGCTGCATTTTTAAACTTTTAGTAGTTTCTTTTAAAATCTGTTTTATGTATACATATAATATGTATAATTATATATATGTATATATATTTTTTCCCCTGTGTTAATTCTTATAGGTCACTGTTGATTCCCATGATGGAGAAAACTGTCAGGGTTGGGTGGGGGTACCTCAGAAAGAGCCAACTAAAGTCAGACTCACAACTACATGTACACAATCTCGGGGCAGTTATCCTAGCCCTTCTAGTCTCCTCATCATGTGTGGAATGGGGCTAATAATGTTCGCCCAAGGGTTAGTATTGTCAGGGCTGAGATGATTGAGTGCAGTGCTCACTTTTGTCACTAAGGATATGATAATGTACTGCCCTTTGTCATTGCGTCTTCTCCACCCAGATTTTGGTTGCAAATTTTTCATGTTAAAATGTTTCTCTTTGCAAAATAATCCCTTTTCTTTTGGATACTTGAAACATATTATTATTTTCAAATGGGCTTTCCCTGCTGTGCTAACAATGTATCAAATGCACAGACTATCACTCCCACTTGGAGTTCAAGACAAAGCAGAATTAGCCGCAGGGCAAAGCCTGCTGGCACAAACGGGTGGGAGAGCAGGTCTCCACACATTGTTCCTCTTATTATGGAAACTGTAGCTGCATTATGATCTTTGCAGGTGTCAGAGAACTCCTGTGATGTGACACCTACAGTGCCATGCTTGCTTTTTGAGAAAATATTTTCCAAAATTGCATAGAGGTAAAAGTTTTGAGGACTATTATTTTACCTTATTTTGTTCTCAGCAAGACACTTTCATTTTGTAGCCAGGAAATAAAAAGTTAAAAAAAAAAAAAGAAAGGTATGACTTTAGAAAGTAGTAGAACTCATCTAAAATAATTAGGAATCCATCTTTTTATTTCATATATATAAATTAGTCTTAGGTCCTCACCATATCAGCCCTTTTCTATGTGAACATCTTTTCGAGCAATGAATCTTTTAGTAAATATGCAGAACTTATATCTTTCCTTCCCAAAATATAGTAGTATAAAATATACATATTTCTCATCTAATCCAAAATACCATCTTGGCCTCCAAGTAATTCTAGAATTTAGACATGGGTCATTTCAGTCCAAGTTACTACAAGAAAAATAGTGCCTTCATTGAATGGGTGAGCAAGCGACCTCGTACTTTGATTATTACAATGTGTATTAGGTCTTTTCTATTTCATTATATAATAACAAAATAGTAGTTCTGAAGTTCTTAATCTGTTGCATTATGCTATGGTTAAAGTATTTAACAATGAAAGCAAAGAATAAGAATTGATTTATAAGAAAACATAATCAAATGAAAGTAAATCTGAGTAAAAGTCAGAAAATATTCAAGAGCTCATATCCAAGCTCTGGGGAATTTTTCTCGTTAAAAATATTGAGAACAATTTTATAGATTCAGCAGATTAGTCATTGCAGAAGTGAGTAGCTAATATCTTCCCTAATCAAAGGAAAATACCTGGAATACGTACTTTCTTGCCTCCCGATCACTCACCGTTGTGGAAAAACTGGGCTGTTTCCATCCCACCACTGGCACTCTTCTCTTCCCTGTGCTCCGTTTCATCAGTCACAGCCTCCTGCCAGGATGTCTCCAGTCTTCCTGTGCCTCCCCATCATCTCTGCTCTGGTTGTTCTCATTATTGATGATATTGATTTCTCCCACCTGGAAAATATTGTTCAAACTAGTCCCTTTGCTTCCATTCTTAACTCCATTTCTATTTCATTTACTACCCGGGAGACATACCTGCTTCCTAACTGCAAGCCTCATAAATTTCCTTTCTTGATTAAAAATCTTCACTGACTTCCCCATCAGCTGTTACAACATTCAGATTTCTTAGCATACTCTGGACACTGTCACAATCTAACCTCTGCCACACCTTCCTGTGATTGTCACTAACAATGATCCTTCATGCTACACTGAAATATGCACAAAATTTCCTAGCCACACCCATCAGCTTTCAATTTTTCAAAAGTTTAATATTTCATTCTTATATATAGTTATTTTCCCTGTAATATAAAGTCCACTGCACCATTTTTATACCTACTGACACCTATTCAGTTTTCAGTGAATTAGGAGTTATTTTGAAAGACTCCTCTGATTCCCTCCACTGAAGTATCTACCTACAACCGTGCTCTTCTCATGGCCTTTGTTTAGAGATCTGAATGATTATAACGCTTACATATACCATATGAACGAAAGTTGAGTCTCTTTTGTGTTTCCAACATGATGATGTTAGTAGAATACAGAAATATTTCATACATATATATTCCACTATCTGAAACTGGTTTTGCTGATCACGCAAGGCAGGTTTTCATACCTCTCTGTGCATTTTTTCTTTTCCCTGTTGCAAAATAAACCAGTAAGTGAGTCATAACCTCATGTAGAACTTACAGGGTTAATTTATATTATAGTATTACAAATTATCTTTTGGAAAATTATAATAGAAAGTGCATTATATTTTGCACAGATACTTGATGAAGATTATAAATATAAGCCTCCATGTCTCAGTAAACAAAAAAAGTGTATTTTTGGGTACTTCAAACATATTTTTCTACCCATCAAATAGTGCAGACCACCAAAAACAGGGTTCAAAACTATACACAACAAATAACCTGTAGAACCTCCAAAATTGTAGTTACAGTTCCTTGATTCATTTATAGAACAAACATTTTTTAAACACTTCTTTGTTCTAGGTACTCTCATAGGTCCTGGGGATATGATGATGGGAATGAAGACCCTGCACTCATGAAACTCACAGTGGTGAGAAAGACGGTTCAGGGAGTGAGAAGCCTCATGGTGAAGGAGAGGATGCTTCAGAAAAACTTCTGTTTCTGTAAGGGATCTTTCCAGACTGCACAGATCTCGGGGAGATCATGCTCTGCTCTCCCTTCAAAGCTTCTGCTGTGGGCTCAGTCAGTGCAGCTGATATTCCTGTGCCCACCACACCTAACAACAGTTACCCTTTCCACACACACAGCCCTGGCCTCTGACTGGCCACACCTGGGTTCCCTTCCTGAGAGCTCTCTGCTGGCACTAGAGGCCGCTCCATCTTGAGCTTAAGAAACCCAAAGTTCCAGGCGTCAATGCCCTCTGGACACTGCCATTAACTAATCCTTAAAGTAATCTGTTGCATAAATAGTGTAGCTCCCTTCCTTGTTAATGCATAGCTCAGAAGTTTGGGCTTTCTACTAAATTCCAGAGTTCCCAGCATAAACTGGCTTCATTTACTTCTAGTGCCCTCTCTTTACTTTAACCAAAGTCTTTATAGTTCAAGTGTTTTTATGTTTAGATGACATATAGTTAGTTTAGTTCATTTCAAAGTCATTCTGATGATCTTTGTCTTTATTTGGTATATCAGACTTTTCACATTTAAAGAGATTACTGATATAGTTGATGTAATAGCTACTATGTTTGTGCTTGCTTTTTGTGTAATTTGTTCTTTGTTTCTTTCCCCCCCATTTTCTACCTTCTCTGTTTTTAATTGAATGACATGTGATTTGATTTTTATCACTACTCTATTGATTACACTTTTCAGTGGATTTTAATAGTTGATCTAGAGTTTACAACATACATATTTATTAATTTCATTTCACCTTCACATAACACTATACTATTTGACACATGGTTTAGTTACATAAGGTATCTAAAAAGAGTATTCCTGAAAGAGTATTCCTAATTCATTCTTCACATTTTTCTGACATTGTGGTGCTTCATTTTACTTCTCACATGTTATAATCACCCAGTTTATTTTCAGTATTCTTCTTTTAAACAAAGTTAACTTGGGGGTTTTTAAAAGTAGACACTTTAGTGGTTACCAGATAGAAAGGAGGGTGGGAGGAGGATAGTGAGGGGAAATTGGGTCAAATACATGGTGACAGAAGGAGACTGGACTTGGTACAATGCCACAATGCCATAGCAGATGATGCCTCATAGAAATGTGTACTTGAGACTTATATACTGTTATTAAGTACTGTAACCCAATAAATTTAATTTAAAAGAACATTATAATATTATTAAAAATATTATATATGCTCACTTTAATTTATTCATTCTCTAACAGTTTTCCTGTGTAATTTTCTTCATAAAAAACTTTTACCATTTCTTCCATGATAGACTTTTTGGTGATGAAATCACTCAGTTTTTGTTTAACTGAGAAAGTCCATTTCTACTTCACTTTTGAGGTATAATTTTGCTGGATATAAAATTCTAGGTTGGTGTTGTGTTTTTGTTTGTTTGGTTTTTGTTACATCTTTCAAAATTTTAAATATTTCAAACCAACTTTTCACTGTCTTCTGATTTGCATGATTTCTAATGAAAAAACTGTTATAATTCTCATTCTTATTTCTCCATAAGTACTCCTCTTTCTTTCTCTTTTAAAATCTGAATTCAAGATTGTCTTTGTCTTTGGTTTTCTGTTTTATATATATGATGTAGCTAGTTTTTTGTTGTATTTTTAGTAAATCATTTTGATGTTATCTGAGATACACACACATACACACATTAGGTATTTGATAATTAATTTAAAAATTACCCATTGTTAATTCAAATATTTCTTTCATTTTATTGTTTCTCTCTTCTCCTTCTGGCATCCCAAGTACAGTTTATATTTTTGATATTATCCCACAGTTTTAATATGTTCTTCTATTGTTTTCTTCCTTCCTTCCATCCTCTTTGCATTTCAACTTGGTAAGATTATGCTGAAACAGCTTTCAGCTCATTAATTCTGTCCTCAGCTGTGCGGTGTCTCCTGGTGAGTCCATTGAAGGAATTCTTCATTTTAGTTAAAGTGTTTCTGACTTCTATCATTTTCTTATGATTATTTCTTACAATTTCCCTCTGTTTGCCTTACTCATCTGTTCTTGGATGTTGTCCACCTTATTCATTGGAGACATTCACACATTAACTACAATTATTTTAAATTCCTTCTCTGAAATTTCAATGTGTGTAATAGCTGAGACCTGAGCTTCTTTCTAGTGCTCTTTTCTCTTCAAACCTGTTATTTTCTTACCTTTCAGAATGCTTTATAACTTTTTGTTGAAAACTGGCCATGTATAAAGTAATAGGAACTGAGATAAAAAGACCTTTAGTATATTTTTGTTAATCTGTCTAGGTGTTGGGCTTTGTCTAATGTTTTCTGTGGCTCTGTGTACAAGAGGCTTGATATTTCTCTAGTGTCCTTGATGGTGTATGCCCTTTTCACTTTGTGTTCCTGTATAGACTTTTCACAGGGAGAATTGGAATTATGCAACTATTTCAGCTCCAACGCACTGTTATACTGGAGCCTTACAGCTAGGTTGCTAAAGTGTAGGGGAGGGAAAGCCCTCTATAAACTTTTGGTTAGATATCAGCCTTGTAATGTGTCTGTGTCTCAGTGCTACTGTTACAGGGTGCAGCCAAGAGTGGGAACCCCAAATAGGGATTTGGAATGGGGTCCAGAACTCAAGGTGTTCAGAAAATATTAGGATGTCCTCACAGCCCCCACCCCAGGTTTGGGTTGGGGGAAGGGACAAATGGGGCAGGCCCATTAAAAGCTGTTTCACATAGCAACAGCCTTGCAGTTAACCTCTGGTGCGGTCATTTAACACATCTATAACCTTTGACTAGTTACATAGATATGTTAAATAGCTGTAGCCACTCTGAGCCAGGAGAATGGAAGTAACTTCCCCACCAATACTGAGGGGCAGGTCCCAGGAGTTACAGGGCCTGCATGGGAGCTTGGAGATGATTGGCTCCATGACATGGGGCCACACCTACCCAGACCCATGATGGCGACCAGAAAAGCTGGAAAGAATGGGAGATTGAGGGCAGATGTGGCTGAGTGTGGGAGGAGTTAGAAAGGGGGCTGCAGAGGAAGATTGGTGCCAGGATTTAAACCCAAACACAGCAGCCATTGAGGAGAGAACCATGCGGTTTTGGCTGAGTGGGGACTCCCGTGGCCCTGGGGGAGAGAGGACCACGTGGCTGGAGTGGTGGAGAGAAGACCACGCACCTTTGCCAGAGTGGGGACCCCTGCAGCATTAGTGAGCCAAGGACTTCTATTTCCTTTCCTGAGATATGGTACCCCAGACTGGGCAAAAGGAGAAGGAAGGACTGTGTGTGTTTGTGGGTGTTTTAAGGGACTTTGGGGTTTTGATGAAAACATTAGGTCACTACTTTAAGTTTGTATAGCATTAAATAAACATTTCCTTTCCTTTTCATGAATCTCTGGCATTGAGAGACATCTTTCCTATAGACGGCGGACATAACAGACCTGGGGGTTCCTTTCGATAATAGTATATTGTCACAGGCCCCCGTTGTTTGTTCTGTAACACTATGACCGTCATGTGTTTCTGCTGGGGTATAACTTCTTTTTTCCTTTCCCCTCCAGGACCCTACTCTATTTTTTGGCTACAGAATTTTGACTCTATTCTCATGAAGCCATGATCCCTGTTAACTAACAATGTTGCTCCCATGACTTAGGTGAGACACAATGTTTGTAGGAAAAGTAAGTTATTTTCCTTGGCTAAAATAAAGTCTTTGAATTGAGATGTGGAAATACTTTATCCCTAAGGAGTAGGCTTTAGTTATAGAGGAGACCCTTGTTTTATTTCATAATTATTCTTCCCATGCAACTTCCAGGGATACAAGGAACTCTTTCTCAGATTATTAGTATGAGAATTTGGTGGGGTTCATGAAAGAAAAGCTACACAAGTGTTTTGGGGTCCTTCTGAGTTATAGTCACCAAGAATTTATGTTTCACATGCTAGACCATGGTCAGTCTATAGTGATTCATCAGTGTTAACATTGAAGAGTTCAAACCAGGTCATGGCTTTGGCAGTTTCTACATCGAGTAAGCAGGCATCAATTCCTATGTCTCCAAATGTGCTTGTCTCTTCAGGCTCTGAAGTCGTGTTTCACCCTGTGGCCTCTATTCAATGACAGTCCAAGAAAAGGGATTGATTTTCATTTTTTATAGGTTGATTTTTGTTGTGAGTATAGCAGTGATGACTTCCAAGCTCTGTACCTGTTGTCTCTTACGTCATCACTCTTCTACCAGTGCTTCCTGATATCCCAAGTAAGCCACTGAAAACCAGCTCCTTAGCTCAGTGTCTGTTTATGGGGGAGCTCAGCCTAGGATAACCAGTGAGACAACTCACTAGAGGAACTCCTCTGTCCTACCCTAGATCTCTGCTACAATGGAGACAGCAGCAAATATGTATTAGGTCATTGTATGCCCGCCTTCTACCTTTCAAACAAAATGATTGCTACCCATAAATTTAAGAGGTTTCTAAATTGAAACAATTTCTCCAAATTAATGCAACTGATATTCTACACTGGGACCCTTTGCAGAATCTATTACTATAGAATTCTTTTGAAACTGTATATGTGACTATATGTGTGTGTGTGTATATGTATATGTATATGTATATGTATATGTGTATGTATATGTGTATGTATATGTATATGTACACACACACACATATATATGAATGATTGGAATCCTGTATACCTTAGCTACCATTTAACTTTGAAAAACCTAATATATTTTTTTCTTGTTTGCATTGAAAGTGTAATGCCTCACAGCCTTGCTGTATGCACAAGAAGACTGCTTAGTGAAAACCTAACCCAGTATTAACACATGATGTCCTTCAGATCTTTCCAAACATGAAAGGAAAAGTCTAACTCAGTTTTCTTTCATTTTCTTAAGTTGTACTAAATACAGACTTAAATTAACCAGGGAGTCTACTAAGTAGTAGTCACTGTCTAGAACTTCTGTAGGATCCATGGATGAAAAAGATAAACACCACCCACCAAACACGCTTCCTTGTGACGATGAGTGTAGTCCAGTGAGACGAGCAAGACTGCGGTCTGATAGCTGAGGCTGGGGGCCAATCCTGCTTTTATGTGAACAGATTCCGAGGGGAGACACCATGTCCACTCATTGATCCTGTGGTTTTCAGCTAAATGATCACAGAATAGAAATAAATAAAACTTTACGGATGAACTCTCTTGCCTTGGTACTAATTCTGAAAGAAATGACCAAGGCTGAGAAACAACTTTACTTGCTCCAATTCTTGTAAATGTGCATAGTAAGATAAGCTTGGCCCTTGCTGTGAGCCTGCACTTGGTTTAGCTCACCAGGTTTGGATGGTGGTGTAGATGAGTTTGCATTTCTGTGCACTCCTTTAAAAATCCTCACTTTTCAATGCACATTTTTATTATAATTCTGTTCAATACATCTGTGACTTTTAATAAAATGTGACTGTAACTTGCCCTTTAGTTGTCCCTTCCATATTCCTCAAAATCATCTTGTTATATATTCTTTAGCCTTTGAGATCATAACACTTACCCTTTCAGAACAGATACACACACACACACACACACACACACATAATTTGAGGCAATCACACAGTGTTTTATCACCAAGAAATGGTTGTCCTCTTGCCTACTAGGGTAAAGATTTAAACCAGATAAAACTAGCATCAGTTTTTCACAAGCCTTCTTTTGTACTCCATCTCTTCCTTATTGTTAAGATAGCACTCCACTGCCCGAAGGTATCTTATAACTGTTTTCTCCCTGAGTAAGCTTTCTCTTTTTTACATTAAAAAGATAAAGGGTGGAGAGGAGGCAGAGAATAAAAAGTGTCCCTCTGCTAGAAGTATGGTAAGGGAAGTCATTTTTAAAGAAATAGCATTGTAGCACAGTTTTGCAAAATGTTTCCTGCAAACATCTGATATAAGAACATTCTAGGGAGAGTAAATAACCAGTTCAAGAGCCAAAGAGGATGTATAGTTAATACAGCTTTGGAATCATTAAGGAAATAAGGTGCCTAAAGCAAAGTGAGATAAAGGAAAGAGAACGACAAGAGATGATGGCAGTTATCCAGGTACCAGGTAGAGTGGGAATTGCAGGTCAATTGTACATGCACGTATTCTAATAATGGTAGGGGACTTTTAGAGATTTTTGAACTAAAGAATAATATCATTTTAAACTATTCTAGAAGATGTAGCTTGTCAGTAAGACATTACAGTAACCTTGAAAACACTTATCATAGCCCTTTCTTCTTAAAGTCAATACCAGGATAAAGGCTTCTGTGCAGGGAATTTATTTGATAGGAAGTAATCCAGGAAGCAGAAATGAAGTTCCAAAAAAGTAGGAAATGCAAGCAATGAAAATTAATCAAACATTTACGGATAAATATTTGCCACTATTACAAGAAACTGGTGCTCCATCCCCCTGGGACTGTCTGCGGAATCTAAGAACGGTGTCTCAGAAAATGTCTGCCTGATACATAAAAGAAGAAATATGTAACCTTGAGGTCTTATCCTCCCTCTAAGGAAAACTTATATGGTACTACTTCCTCAGCACTTGTGGCTTGGTGGATTTCTTAGTGCTGAGTGGGATCCCACATGCTCTGGTATCACGAGTCAGAGAAGCCCCCGGACGGGAAAGGAAAAGTGTGTCAGCACAAACTGGAGCAAAAGGCGGTAGGTGGTTGTCATCCACGTGCTGATGTGGAGACCGCTTCAGAACCAATCACTGAAATAGTGACTGGCACAAAAGATGGGGCCCAGATGTGTGCTCCTTTACTGGAAATGTAGGGTATGGATCTCCAAATGAAATGTCTTTTGTCTGGGCATTCTTCTAAAAGAGAACAGTTTTGCCCTCTCTCCTTTGATCAATCTTTTTACTACAACCAAAACTTAACAAAAAATTTTTTTGTATTCTCTCTTTAAAGAACTTCTAATAAAATTTAATCTGCAAATAAATAAAAAGATGCTTTTATTCTTTGTGGAGGAATAACAGAGAAAGAGAGAGATTTTCCAATGTATTTTGTGTTAATTGCATACAAACTGTTACTTTTTAGCATTTAAAATTATTATATATTAACAGTACCTCATCTACTCATAGCTTTGCAACTCTATTTTAAATAGAGTTTCTAGTAGAAAGATCAGAATGCAATGCACATTATAACTTCTAGTTAGCAATGATAATTTGTACATGGTGTAACTTGGTAGTAGCTCTAAAGTTGTTCTCCAAATGACTGGGTAACACAAGCCCAGGCACGAGCACAACTATTGTAATAATACTGTACATCTTGCACTGCTAGTGTCTGTTCTGTTTGCATTTCAGATATGTGCAGAAGAAAAGGTGCTAATATTGTGTATTTTTTTTTCTGTTGAGTGTCAATGCTGCATTGTAATGAAAGCTCTGGAGATACAGCTGTGAACAAAATAGGTACAAATCCCTGTCCTCACGGAGCTCACATTTCTCAGGGAAGGTTATTCAAGGGCACCAAGTTAGGAGTGCCTTTTATGAGAGGCTGAATATCATTTCATACCATATATTATACTAAAGCCACAATAAGAGGCGTCATTTTGAAATATTACTCTCCCTTCAAAGTCCTAATTTGATACCATTTCTTTTTTTGATATGGGCTGGATTGAGTGACCCTGAAAGTGTGGATAAACTAATATTTTTTACGTTTCAATTTGCTGATCTGCAAAAAAAAATTGCACTGCACAATTGCTAATGCTTTATATTGAAAAATTCTTGACTTGATGACTCTGGAGTTGTATGCTGCTTTCCTGAAAGTAAGAATTCAAACTTGACCACTTATAGATGTGTGTAAAACATGATGGGTTTGGATGGTCTCATTAGTCACAAGCAGCTATCCCTTTTTCCTACACTTTTTGCCATCCCACTCAATGATACATTAGAGAAATTTTGTGTACATAGTTGGCAAAATGGCTTTGCCAGATAGAGAGGGGGTGGGATTTGGGGTTGACATATATGAGCAGCTGTGCTCCTCTTTCATTTTATTCAGATGCTTTTCTTACCTTCTGCAGTGGGATGGCTCTGTAGAGTATGTATGTATTTCTGTGCTTTATAATGTCAGTCAATGCCTCTTCCAATATTATCCATAAAGGGGAAGGAGAGAGGCCAAGGGACATCGGGGCATGTCAGTCTAATGAGGGCTGATTTTGTTTACATACGTTTTTAAAAAAAATGTGTAATCAGCTCTGGCTGATGTGGTTCAGTGGATTGAGTGTTGGCCTGTGAACCAAAGTGTCGCTGGTTCAATTCCCAGTCAGGGCACATGCCTGGGTTGCAGGCCAGGTGCCGAGTTGGGGCATGCGAGAGGCAACCACACATTGATGTTTTTCTCCCTCCATTTCTCCATCCTTTTCTCTAAACATAAATAAAAAGCCTTTAAAAAAGTACAATGGAGGACAATATATATAACTCTTTTGCTTTATGATTCACGTGCAATAAACAGTCCTTTTATGCCACTAATAGTTTTTAGAATAGAGCCCTGACTCCTTATTGCTATTCATATCAACTTGAAACTTCTAACCTAAATGTGGTTTTTACTGTGTAACCTATTACAATCTAGGCTTCCACTAGGCTATGTTTCTTTTACTATTTTAGAAAAAATATCGAGATAGGAAGCAAGAGAACAAACAGATGTCAAAATGTTAACAATGAATTTAAGTGAAATTATAGTTTTTTGTCATATTTTTGAAATATTTCTGTACTTCTCAAGTTTTTTTTCAAAATGTGAAGTATGATTTAATTTTTTCTGGAAAATAAAGTTTAATAAGGAGTACAACAAAAAAAATACAGAAGGCCTAGGGAATAAAAGAGATTAAGAAATTTCAGATGACAGTAATGACTCTCATTATTTGAATCCTATTTTGAACAGACTAGTTTAAAATATTACAAAATTATAGTTATTTGAATATACTACCTGGATTTCTTATGATAGCAAGGAGTGGTGAAAGTTCCTTTATTGTTTGTATTTGTTTGTTTAGGTCTAATAATGGTTTATAGATTTTGTGATGTGTTTAAAAAGTTCTATTTTGAAGAGACACACTGAAAGATTTATAGATAACTTGAGAATTTCCTTAAAAGTTATCTGGGGCAGGGGAGGGTGTGAGATAGACTGGATGAGATAAAACAAGATTGGCCTGGAGCTGATAATTGTTGAACCTGAGTGGTTATTACACTGTTCTCTCTACTTTTATGTGTTTAAAAGTTTAAATGTAAGGAAATGCTTTGGAGCAGATTATTCAGTTTAAGCACCTGTAAAATGAGGAAGATGTCTAGAATAAGCATCACCATATTTCTTTTTATTTTAGTCAGGAGTAAATGAGTAAATGCATCCAAATCTTGCTCAGTGGCTGACCCTAAACAAGCCCTGAATAAATGTTAGCCATTATTTTCAGATTTGTTTTTCTCTTCAAATTTAGAATGAGGCTAATATTTATGAAGAATGTACTTTACCTAAAAACATCAATTTGCTTTACTCAAAGATCGCCCCAGGAAACAGTTACTGCTTCTCTAGAGGAATATCAATCTCAGCAAGAAAAATAAACTTATAGCATAATAAGCAATAACCAATTATTTAAAGAGAGGAGTTTCTTAACTTTATAATCAATAGGGAAGATTGACAAGTTGTGAAGAAATGTTTGGAGATCTAATTTAGCTTTGAAGAAAAATTGGTTGCCGTTATTACTCATATTAACTGGAACTTTATCTTTGCTTTGAACATTTTAGCCGTGAAATCTCAATACTTAATTTTTGTTTTGTTTATATTGGCTAATACACAAAATAATATTTTGAAGGTTTTATAAAATTTAGTAAGCAGTTTATAAGTATGTGACTTATTTTCATATTTTTAAACCTTTTTAATGTATTAAAAATCATCAAAAACTAGAAAATATTTCACAAATCTGCTGAAAAATTATAAATTAATTATGTGAATTGATGGGATCATGTAACAATTTGAATGGTTTTGCATTTCATCACCTCGCTATGCAGTTAATCAAATTAGTAAAACAGAACAATAGATCACTGTCTAAGGTGAGAATGTGGGCGATGTGTTCACAGGTTATGGCACATGCACCCATTATTATGTACAGTTTATTACTATAGGCCATACTACAAGGTCTATAAACAAATCGTGATGAAGATTATGCTATGGGATGTGTACACATATGGTACAATAATGTCAGGTAAGTATTTGTCACTCATTGAATTAGAATTAGTAAACCGCTTTTAAATTTTGTAGAAGTAACTTATACATTCAAACTATGAGTCATTTCTAGCCTCTATGTTTAGTAAAAGGACAATTGTTATCACCAGAGAAAAATATATCATTTCATCTCCACACCCAAGTGTCTAAGAAAGTGTCTTATAGTAGCATATAAGAGGTCTGGGTATGCAGTTATTTTGGATTTTATAGGTGGTGAGTATGAGAGAATATGTAAATTAGAAGCATGACATATTCTATGGTAGAGATTGAAGTTTAGGACTTCTGCTTATCAACACTTCGGTGCAAGACTTGGACAGTGCTTCAATGTGTAAAATTTATCCATGTTTGGCAACATTAAATTTTAGGGCATCATGGAATAGCAGGCACATTTATATTTAAGAAAACCTAAAAGCTACAGTCAAACATTTTGCTATTTTATGTTTTGCAAATGAAAGCTACATTTTCCTCTTTTCCAGAGTTTGATTATACTACATCTATCTTTATTTATGATGAAAGCAATCTGCTTATACAGTTTAATCTTTTTCAGTTTAGGTAAAGAACTTGTAGAAAAGAATCTTATTTTTTCACAGCTAGAGAGTATTTGAAAGTTCAGCCTAAATTGTTATAAATCAAGATGAAAACAGCCAAATGAAATCTAGTTGTAATGAGTATGTTCCTATATAGACATTTAAGGGACCAAACAAGCAAACAAAAGTGCCAGACTTGAATGTTGATGTACCCATGTGGACTTTGTCTAAGAAGACATGTTTTAGATTTGTTCAGACTTTACAAATTTTATGTTAACTAAACTATTGACAGAAACTGATAGTTGTATCAACATACCTATATAATTTGCATTTTTTTCTATGCTATTATGACATAGCCAATTGTTCACATAAGGGCTTCTATATCTTTCTATGGTTTGTCTTTTTTGTGATAGCTCTTCTATTTTTTTCATCACTTATTTTGGCTGCTTCCATTAGTCTTTTGTTTTCTTTAACTCATAATGTATTATAATTTGGTTTATTGGTATTTGCCTGATTGTGCTGGTTGCCTGTTCAGTTCTGTTTCTGACTCCAATGATCATACTAGTTGACAACCATTAGAACAAAGTACACTCCGGGGAGAGCTAACTGCTTCCTTATTTGAAATTTTATTTTTAAGGATTATGCGGAGAAGGAGAATACCATAGCAAAAGCCCTAGAAGATCTGAAGGCCAATTTTTACTGTGAACTCTGTGACAAGCAGTATTATAAGCATCAGGAGTTTGACAATCACATTAATTCATATGACCATGCTCACAAACAGGTGAGTAAGACATGTCTAAAAATTCCAGTATCTCTGAACTTTTGTAATAATATAAATTGTGTAGACTGTGTGAATAAGATATTTTTATTTATTTTTTCTTTGTTATGTATTTATTATGATATTCTGGGATGATTTGATGACACAGCAAAAGACAATTTCTTTTTTTAAAACACCAAATGTAAAATCTGCAAAAAGCAATGCAAAAAAATACCATCCAGTTGTCTCTTAGTGATCAACAGCACTTTGAAAATTATAGTCTACAGGTTGTGATCTAAATATCTTCAAATTTATAAATTTTTAAATATTTTGAATTAGTGATATTTATCAAATTTATCTATAATTCTTTATATAAAGCATTTGTCATTTTAACTACCATAAATCATGAAAGAAAAAGTTTGGGGGTGGTAAAAATAATCAAGGCTATTGGATAAAGTACTTAATATGTGTATAGTTTAGTTTATTTTAATATTATTTTCATTTCCCTATCAATGGTAAATCCAAGACTGATTTTTTTCAGGATTCTGTATGAATGAGTTTGAACTAGTGAAGATGTCAGAAGCGGAGTTGGTAACACAGACTCCTCTTTCTCATGCACTTTACCTCCATCAGGGCCACTTCTGTGTTGGTAGCACTCTGATTTGATACAGCAGTCTAGCAGTCTTAGTTATCATCAATTTACGTACACTTTCCTTTTAACTAGCACTCACAAATGTCACTCACTTATTGTTTCTGTTGGTATGAAGAAGAGATATACATTTAACACACAGACTTATGGTAGCTATCCATTAATGTTCGAGTTATCTGGCATAATTAAGAAACAGGAGGGAGAAATGGTCACAGTAAGTGCTTATGAACCAGTTGTATAAGTTTTCTTATTCTGTGTTCCTTTCATTCTCTCATACGAACAAAACTGTGCCTAGGGAGGGTGCTGTAGGGAAAAGCCTTCATTCACATACATCACCAATTAGTGTACATTAAAAGAGCTGTCCTTGCCTTTTTTTTTTTTCCTGGTAGTAGTTCCACTGGCACACCAGTGAAAGGGAAGGTTTTGGTGAAACAGTGTTTATTTTCTTACTTAAAGGCATACACATGCATACAGTGTGGATTGATTTGAACATTAAAATCCATCAGAAAATAGTGTGGATTTCATTCTGCAATTCCTGGCATTTGTTTGATAAAGTGATTCTGGAATGTTTTTCTCGATGTGGTCCATCTGAGAGAGTTGTTCCTCTGATTTTTTTCTAAGTACCCCAAAACACAAAATATGTTCTTACATATTTATTACATTGTATAAACCAGGTATTTGGAAATGTGTGTGTTTGTATGGGTGTTTTAAGAATATCTTACCAACTATTAATATCCTTTGTGATGCAGACACTGGTCCGCAGTGTCCATGTCATTATGGATGAAATGAGACATTCACACAGACTACTGAGTCCAGTGGAGGAAAAGGGGCAATATGGCTTGTCTCTCAAGGGGAGCAAAAACCTTGGCCCCTGCTGTGACTGCTTTTATTGGGTTTCCCTGCACATTACATGATGGTCCTCATTAACTATGCACAAGTTTGCTTTAGGTGGTTACCTTTTACAGAAAACAAAGGAGCCAATGCTGCTAATCACTTCACAGAAGAGGGATATTTGCAAATGGAAAGGCAAAAGTGGTTGAACCAGTTACACTCATCCTTGGAAGGTTTAGCACTGATTTTAGGTAGTTACTTTCCAGTAAATGTCCTCAATACAGGGTGAGGGAGTTTTTTAGCAAGAGCAAGACTCAAAGTGGCCTAGGCACATTGCAGGCCTGATTCCCCACGGGAGAACCTGTCTTTGGGCATGAGTCTTGTGCATCTCCGAATGGGAGCTGGGCCCACGCTATGCAGAACAGTCTCCTATACTTTGTTATACCCTGATCCGTGTGGCTCAGTTGGTTGGGCATCATCCCACAAAGCAAAAGATCACAGGTTTGATTCCTGGTCATATACCTGAGTTGTGGGTTCGGTCTGCTGTCAGGGTACATAGGAGAGGCAACCGATTGATGTTTCTCCCCTCTCTTTCTTTGTCCTTTTCCCTCTCTCTAAAAATATATAAATGAAATCTTTTAAAAATTTCTTTTGTTTCATTCAGTCATAGGTGCTGCAAGATTAAACTCACCTAGATTATCATGAGGACCTTTCCAGTTCCATTTTCTTAGTGACATTAGGATACTGTATACTATCCACAGATAAGCTAGAGGAATTCAGGCAGGATTTATGTTGTTATGTTGAAATCCAGAGGATCACTTTTGACAACGCTTGGGGGCATCAGACCCTAGAGACGGAGACACTATTTAAATCACTGTGAACTCTGATAGATAGCAGTCTTAATTGATTATTTTAACAGGAGACTGTGTTATAGTAACTGAAAATATTTAAAATCATACACTTAGCATATATACTTTGAAACTATATAAACATACATTTCTATGTGTATTTGAATGCATTTGAAGAGTCAGGATACTGGAGCACCTGAGACAGGTCTCATCCTGAACTTCTGGCATGGGAGAAGCTTTTCTTACTTTTTTTTCCCCCATTTTCATTCTGTACTGAATCAGGTGTACAACTTAGTGACTAAACAATAATATACTTTACATAGTGTTCCCCTCAATATTCCCAGTGCCCAGACAGCCCCATATGTTGTTATTACAATATTATTGACTATTTTCCCTATGCTTTACTTTACATCCTATGACTATTTTGTAACTACTAATTTGTGCTTCTAATACCTTCACCTCCGTCATACAGTTCCCAACCCCTGTCCTCTCTGGCAACCATTAGTCTAGTCTCTGTACTTTTCATCTTGGTCTTCCCAGGGCTCAAAGTGTGCATGCACAGACAGAGGGTTTGCACTAGTGGATTTTATTGACCTTTCTGGTTCTAAAATTCAAGACTTCTATATCATCAAATATAGTTAGAGCCTCTATGTTCATCCAAAAATAATATTTACTTCATTCTCAATTCCATATTTTCTATGTGCTTCTTTCATATAGAAAAATTAGAATAGTTTCCAGTTATCATTCTGAATTCTATTCACTGATCTTTCTGAATTCTGAATTCTATATCATTCTGAATTCTAGTCATTTATATATATATATATAATTTTTTTAAATGGGAAGTTCAGCGTCAGGTAAAAAGAAAAGGTTTTCTGCTGAACCCTTTCACTTGTTCATCTGCCCTTAAAGTAGAGCCATACTGTGCCTGTCCTCTCACCTGGCTGCCTATGGCAATTCAGAGTTATTTTCACTCTAAGAGATTTGTCACACTGACGCTGTGAGAAGATAGAAAAGGGAATGATCGCCTTATTTCTGTTACCCCTCAAACATTTTGATTTTTGTTTTAGAGGCTTCAGTGTGGCTAAAATATCTCCCAAAAGGCACAAAAGTGACCTTCACCCAGCAAGTCAAGATTTAGTGTTTTAGGCATGCTGTTTTGTTCTGCTCCAGAGGAAGTCACAGTCAGGCTGGTTGATGAAGTCTGCTGTTTCTGCAGGAACTAGTATCACCATACAAGTAGGGTAGTTTTTCCTCAATGTGAGTGTTTCCTAATAATTGAAGTTTATGTTCACTAATATGATACTTGAAAAAGGAATCACTCTTGATATTTGGGTATAAATTTTCATCTGCAAGACAATACTTAAAGGTTAATAAGAAAATATTAGATACAGATAAAACTGCATGATTTAATTAATTTCAAACATCTTCCCTGAGGTTTTTCTTGTGATATGCCATTCAGCCTAATTGTATTCTTATTATTTTTATTGTAAATATACCATGATTTGTTTAACTATTCTCTTGTTATTAGACTTTAAAGCACTCTTTTTTTCCCATAAATAAAAAGACAGTGGACATTGGTTTGGGTATGCTTATCACAGGTCTTTATGAATAGAAATCCTAGATCAAAGAGCATGAACTTTTATAGTTTTTGATAACAAAACTACAAATGTAGACGAGCTTAAATTGTTTCTTAGAGGTAATGTGTTATTTTGAAAACAACTTTAGGATCAAAACAAGAGAGGAACACAGTTTTCTCATACAGAGCCTCCCTGGTTCCCCAAAATGTGACTGCTGCAAAAGAAGTGTACATACCTGTCTAGGTAATTGCAGAACCGCATTGCATGGACATTTCAATTCAAAGCCATGATTTCATAGAATTGAGCTGAGGCTTTTGTCTACTCTTGAATCCATTACATTGACAGCTGGCCACAGAGTCAATCAGTCTTTAGGAAAGGTAGAAACTACCACAACTTTAAATAGAGGGCTGTACTCTGTGTTACCTAATTATGCCCAAAAGCATTTAAATAACAGACTGCAGTGCAGAAATCCACCTAACATATAAATTATGAATTATAAGCCAATAGAAATTTCCTCTACACCTTTGTATTTATTACCACCAGAATTTTCACTTCTTTAAAACAACAGAACAATCACTATAAGGAAACCATTTTGAGCCCAACTGGTATATCTTTATTTATTTTGTAATGGTTATTTATTTACTCTTGGCAGTGTAGGGTGGGGCAAAAGTAGGTTTACAGTTTTTCACATGAAAAATAATACAGTAATTAATAAATGATATTATGAGAATGAACTGTTTCACATAGTCTCAACTATAAATCTGCTTTTGCCCTACCCTGTATATTCTTCCTATATGTCACAAAATGACTTTGTAGGTGGCATCAATAAAATTATATCACTCTATTTTACTATTCTATTTTTATTATAATATATTAATGATAACAATATATTGAGATACTATGTCTATTTTGGGAAGTAGTCTATAGATTTATTATATACTTTCTATTATATAGATTGAGTTATAATTTCTTTTCCTAAAAAAAATTGAGACAGATTCAGGGAATTTCTCTTAACAAAATCAAATCTTTAAGAAGAAAATTGATACAGAAAAAATTAATGCCTAAGGTTAACATAATGTGGAAACTGGGAGCAACACTTAACTTTGAGCATCCTGAACATCCAACTTTTATCTCCTAATCAGATCAAGAACCAAACCTTAAATTATCTGTACAGAGCATTGTCTCAAAATACATTTCAAGATTCTCCTGGCTTCTATAGCAATTAAGACACCAGTAGTTTGGTTTTCTGTGGTAGGAGTACAGATAATGTAAAACCAATAAACTTTAATTCAGCTGAATATTAGAATCCTTGGGAAAGCTTTAAAGAATAGTAACTTCAAAGTTTGGTGTAAGCCCATGGCATGTATATCTGTTTGAATTTTTCAGATGATTATAATATGAGGTCAGGGTTGAAAGGAGAGTGGAGATACCAAGGTTCATGAGGTTGCTATTTAAGTTGTCATTTGATGACATATGCATGCTTCTATGATATAGATGCATGGCAAAAGTGTATCTCTTCTTATCCCACAAAATTGTTAAAGAAATATTAGAAAGTGGATGGAGAAAGAAGTAAAGATGATAGAGAAGCAGTTACACATATGTATCCTGATTCATCTTCTCCAGGCAACGGCCCAGATGGAAGGAGATGTGTTAGAAATATATGGTGAAAGTGGGGACCCTGGAAAGAGAGTGCCTTTTTGGGTGCCTGCCCCATATCAATGTGAAACTTATCCAATATCAAAATAAACTTGGCATCAGAACCCTGGCTGGTATGGCTCAGTTGGTTGGAATGGCTTCTCAGAGGCCACAGTTTTCATTCTGGGATGAGGGCACACACCCAGGTTTCAGGTTCAATTCCCGGTTGAGGTGCATAGGAAAAGGCAGCCAATCAATGTTTCTGTCTCACACTGATGTTTCTCTCTCTCCCTTCCTCTCTCTCTAAAAGCAGTGGGGAAAAATGTTCTCAAGAAAGAAGAAAAAATAAGTAAATTTTGCATAAGAATCTGTTTAAGCAACAAGCTCTGCTATCTGGTCTTCCTAGGAAGCTCTGTTTGAATATACAAGGGATAGTGTCCAGAATTTTTGGCAACTGATTTGAGAGCTGTTTTCTTGCTGTGGAGAGGAAAGAGATATGCAAGTAGATTATCTGAGCTAATGAACACAATGGAAGGATGAGTAGATTCAGAGATGTCTATCTGGTCAGTGAGAACTAATATGCAGTTAAATTTAAGTCAGCTGAAGAGGGGTACCAAGTCCTCCTGGTCAAAATGAGAACAGACAATGGAATACCTACACCAGGTGCTGACTTCAGAAATGGAGGCAGCAACATTGCCTCTGGTTAGAGAAATCACCTACTACATAAAAAGAGTATATGGATCGTGGCTGCCAAATGCTCATGTAAGTCTTCTCCTGTCCCCCTAAACTCCCAGGACAGAAGAAGGCTTAGTGGGAAATAAGGAGAATAAATAGGAAATTGGAGATACTTAGTGGTTATTTCAGAAAACTTATTACCAGTAAATTGTCGACTTAGATATGGATTGTAATACTATTCATTTTCTACTATCCAGTGGGGAATGGCTCAAGAAATAAGAAGGTAAATTTATTTAGAAAATAAAGAAGCAAATATGTCTTCTTACATCTGTGATGTAAAGTGTACAAATTTTCCACAAAACTGCAAATTTTACCAATGGCCATTTGATTGTTTATTACAGAAATAGCTTTCTTTTTATTTTTGAAACTCTGACAAGGAACAAGCCCAACCAAATTTCCAGGATATTCTAAATTATATCAAATTTGATAATAAATAAATAAAAAGTGAACAGTCTATCGAATGGTTCACTTATTATGTTTACCTGGCTACTTTAATATTTAGCTATGGGTAAGTACAAGGTAAACTTATACATATAGAAGTTACCAGCAAGTATCTTAAACATGATACTTGATCTGGATGATTTGTAAAAGGACAAATTATATTTATCCAAATAGATAATAATGTCTCCTGGAGTATTAAAAATAGAGAACAAGGTAATGAAAGCAAAAAATTTATAGATACATAGATATTTATGTGCCTATGGCCATATATATGTATATAGATAGATAGATATATGAATGTATATGTTCATTTACAGTCTTCCTTTATATGGGAATACAAATATTTGAAGTCTTGGGAATTTCTTATCTCCATGAGCAACTATGCTCAGGGAGCATAACTATGTTAAGGAGAATTCTGCCATCTCATTTTTGTAAGATTAGCTTCTTTATTATGATCACACCCACTGATAGTAGAACATGGTGATATTTAAAACCCCATCTCTAAGAAACACTTTCTTTTTAAAAATAAATGCCCTCTTTTTCATTGCATCTTTGGATCATTTACATTTTTTCCAAATTATTAAAAGTATGACACTTTAAAAAATATGGACTTTGCATAAGCATAAGATTGGCAAACACAAGCCATCATGTAACCTGGGGTCATCAGAAGTTCATATACTGAAATTCTGTTGGATTGCTGTAATTATTATTCTGTGGATACACAACTCTGGAGATGCCATGTGTGTTGTTGTAATATTGTTATGTAGATCTCAAAATGACTCAATAGTAAAGTTTATTCTAAGAAAGGCTTAAATAGGCTTAAAATAATGTGGGTTATTCATAGTTGTATCAAATATTTCTAGGAATTTTCAAATGACCATGCCTTGCAAGTAAAATGCACTTTTATGCTCCCTAAGGTAGGATTCTGGCTCTTTTTTTTTTTACCGTTTTGTCCTAAGCACTTATGAAACACAATCTTCTACTAACACACAAGGCCAATCATTGAGTATTTTAACATTTTCTATTTTCCAAACTTCCTCTTTATAATTTTAGTATTATCTAATCTACTTAAAGATAAAACTTTTCTCTTATGCTGGTATTCTGTTCACAGTAATAGAGATTAATATTTTTCTCAACACTTCCTTGTTTGTGCTGCATGAGTCGTGATGGCTTTGCCTTGTTTGGAGGGGGGGACATAATGACTTATACTGAATTTTTTCCTGCCCTGCAAAAAATTGTCTAAGGACAATTTTAAAATAGTTGATGTTATGTAAAGATAATTCTTCATAGCATGTACCTTGGCATACATCCAGATGCAATTATTTAACATTAAGTTTTGACAATTAGTACATAAAAGTAATGATATAATTTGTTCTGAACAGTAAAGTAGAATTTTCAACAAAACTATCCATAAATTCACCCCAACCTCCATCCCGTGCTCTAATCTCATCCTCATCTTCTGCCCAGTTATTGAAGGTCAAGTGCATAAGAAAGGTTACCACGTGTTCATGGTAAAATTTATTCAGAGCCCATCTTCTGCCATGACCCTGGCTTCACCAAAGCGACATGCCCTTTCACACCCTTTGCTCTGCTTAATTTTCTGACTTCTGGTTGTTGGCATGTATTTTGAACATAAACACCTAATTTCAAAGTGAGTTAAATAAGCGTTCAGGAGTTTAACTTAAACCTGTACTGTACTGCTTTAAACATTGAAGAGGACTGTATCAGAATCACAGAGTCCAGAGCTCATTGGCACTAAAAGCTGCCTGAGGAAACTAATATGTCAGGCACTGGGAATTATTTTCCTTGATGTTTTTGCATATTTGTTTTTATTGGAGAACTATGAAAAGAAGGGAAAATGGCTAAAGAAAGAAAATATGTGGAGGAAAGAGAGCATCTGTCCTTATCTCTTCCTGATAAATGTAATTGCTTTTATACAATTTGTGTCCCAAAGCTAAAATGTAAAGCTACTTACATTTACATTGCTTGCTATTTCTTTTTACTTTTTATTGCATTGAAATAAAATACACACACGTATATACATAACCATTTTGAGATCTGAGAAAAGAATTCCCAAACTGGTTTACCTAAAAACAAAGTGATTTTTTCAAACTTTCTTCATGTGCGCTTATTTTCAGAGAGTTACAGTGTTTACTCTATAGCATTCACTACAATATTATCAATAAAATTTTTAATTTTTAAATGATTTTTGTAATAATTTTAATGGAATCCCAATATTACATCAACTATTTTTATCTTAATTATTCACTATTACATTTATTTTCTTTCACTATTAAATTCTGACACTTTAATTACCCTTATACTAGCTTCAGATTTTTACCCCTGCAAGATTTCCAAAGTGAAAATGAAATATAGAAATGATGTTAACATTTCTTGACTTTACAGATATCTAGCAAACTAAATGGAGACCTAACTCTCTAATTTCATAGAAATAATTTTCAAAATGGTTACATAAGTAAAAATTTCCTAAATGAATAATTTTATTTTATCATAGTCAAGGAATTTTTTTCAAGAAGGAATGATTCAAATGATATGAAATTACTAAAATATTTAATATTTGATGTAAATTTAATATCATGTTTGTATTACAGATGTTGTATTACAGACATGTATGCTAACATATATATTTTATATTGAAGCATTGATATAGATATATATCAACATATACTAAAGACACATGCACACAAATTTTTGTTTCTATGAATGTTTTTGATTTTTAGTGTTCTTTTTATACAATTGCATGCTGAGTAAATATATAGCACCCAACAGGCACATAACACACATAAAATACATTCAATTAAAAAATACATAAAAATAAATATATTCATCAAAAAAACATGTTTTTTATGTAGACTTTTTTCTGCAGGAAACTTTGATGTACTGTGGTACAGCATTCCCTCGTCTTCACTCCTGCTCAATTTTACTTGGGTGTATCTGTAGCATTTGGGAAAATGCTGCCTATGTACTCCATCAGGAATAGCTGCTTTTAATTGTAGGATAAACATAGATTTAATGGAGAAATGGTTGGTGTCTCATTCTTGATATTTCCCAAGGCAACTAAAGGTAAAGTTTGAAGCATAAGTATGATATTTTCCAACCAGTGAGGCATGATTCATGTCACCAAGTTGGCTAACAAAATCCTCTACATAGCATAAAAAACTGCTTTTCTCAGCAGATTAGCATATTTTTAAATACAAAGTCATTGTGTTGTTTTACATCAACAAAGATGCACTAAAAGCTTACATACATATCTCACAAAAAAGGAGATATGCTAGACACTAACCCAACTTTGTGTTTACCTTACATGTTCTTGATGGTTACAGAAGCTTTTTGCCCTTGAGTTCGTGAGAATGGGCACACTTACGTCAGCGTTCTGGGCTGCCATTTTCCTTTTCTGTGTTTCCTGTCAATCCTATCTCATTGGCTTTCTATAATCCAGGTTTCTTCAAACACTTAGGTACACTTCTGTCTTATTTTCTTGGTTTCAAAACAGTTATCATTTTTATTTTTCTCAATTAAATTTTGCCATCTTATTGAATTACTGCAAAGAAAGGTAAAGGAGTCATTTAATGCATCAGACAATTTTCAACTCATTTGAAATTGCTGGTTTTCTACTAAAAACTTCATAAAATAATATATTGGAGGGGTACTGCTTCATATTTGTGTAATTATAGAATAGAATTTAAGTAATTTAGCACAATGTTTACCTTTTTGTCCTTAAGAGTAATGTATTTGCTTTTTATTATAATTTTTGCTTTCTTTTATGGTAGGTAGGATTCTAATATGGCTCTCAAAATTCCTGGCCCCTGTACACACATCTTTTCCCAGTGACTCGTTTAGCCATTAATCTATGCTTTTCTATGAAGTGGCTTGCAGATGCAATTAAGATCTCAAATTAAGTTATTTTAAGATTATTTCATTGGGCTTAACTTCATTTCATAAACTCTTTAAAAACAGTCTTCTCTGGCTTATGTAAGAAGTCAGAAATTTGAAAAATGAGGGATATTTGACATATGAGAAGTTCTCATTTGCTGACGGTGAAGATTGTGGAGCTACCTGAGAAGGAATGCAGCAGCCACTAGTAGCTAAGAGAGGTCTCCAATTAACAGCCAAATGATGCAGACATCAGCCCACAGTGTCCAAGTCATATGGATGAAATGAGACATTCACACAGACTACTGAGTCCAGTGGAGGAAAAGGGGCAATATGGCTTGTCTCTCAAGGGGAGCAAAAACCTTGGCCCCTGCTGTGACTGCTTTTATTGGGTTTTCCTGCGCATTACATGATGGTCCTCATTAACTATGCACAAGTTTGCTTTAGGTGGTTACCTTTTACAGAAAACAAAGGAGCCAATGCTGCTAATCACTTCACAGAAGAGGGATATTTGCAAATGGAAAGGCAAAAGTGGTTGAACCAGTTACACTCATCCTTGGAAGGTTTAGCACTGATTTTAGGTAGTTACTTTCCAGTAAATGTCCTCAATACAGGGTGAGGGAGTTTTTTAGCAAGAGCAAGACTCAAAGTGGCCTAGGCACATTGCAGGCCTGATTCCACATGGGAGAACCTATCCATGGACATGGGTCTTGTGTATCTCCGAGTGGGAGATGGGCTAACACCATGCAGAATGGTCTCCTACAGCCAAAAAGAAAAAATGTCTCTCAGTTCTACAACCACAAGGAACTGAATTTAGCCAATTAATAAGAACTAACTTGGAAGCAGACTTTTTCCTAGAGCTTTCAGATGAAATTTCAGTCTAACATCTTGATTTCAGCTTTGTCCACTCTGAGAGAGAACACAGCCATTTTTGCTGACATTTTACCTAAGAACATGTGACTCATGATTGTGTGTCATTTTAAGCCATTTAAGTTTGTGATGATTTTTTATGCACAAATGAAAAACTGGTACATTCTCTCACCTTTCTACATTTGTTATTTTGAACTCTAAGTGTTTCTTCTACATCTTTGTGTCACTGTTTCTGGCTTAAACTACCTGTGATGCCCTTTATTCTATGTCTTAAAGGTTTATTTTTTCATTGTTGTTGTTCTGTTTTTGACAATTACCCAAAGGTTATTTGAGATTATTCATAAATCTTTTCTGGGAAATATGCACTTTGTGTTCCACATACAATATATTTCATTCTGCCAAATTTTATGTTGCTGAGGTTAAGAGACATTTCTTTATCCATCTTTTTGCTTCCGTAGCAGCCAATAATGTCTTATATCCAGGAAATAAACAAATCATGTATTTAATTAAATTGTGACACTACAGAGACAAACACAATAATGAGTTAAACATACTCCCTAGAATGGAGAACATTTTAATAGAAAATATCATATTGTTGACTCTAAAATAAAGGAATGCTG
The DNA here is from genome assembly GCA_004024845.1 of Tonatia bakeri. Taxonomy (NCBI): domain Eukaryota; kingdom Metazoa; phylum Chordata; class Mammalia; order Chiroptera; family Phyllostomidae; genus Tonatia; species Tonatia bakeri. The sequence continues at coordinate 32,506 of PVIA01007748.1, forward strand.
ATAGAGGTTTAGTCTTGCAGATTCAATTTCCAAAGGTTTCATCATCTAGACAACAAAAATAGCAAGAGTTATGTCATATAATTATACAACATTTTGTAATTTGAGAAGCATTAGCCTATTTATTGTTTGGATCTTCAAAAAATATCTAAATTTTGGGAGGATGACATTTAATAGATGAAGACACAAAGTTCTTTATAGTCTGACTTATAAAATCATACCCATAACTGTTAATGAATCTTGGACTCCTGATCAATGATCAGTCTTGTGATATTAATCTTTTCCCAAAACATCCTGCATTTGCCTGCTATGGTAAGTGTCTGCTAGCAAATGCTCATGCTTATAGTGACTGCAACAAGTTACTACACATTTAAAGGCTTAAAACAACACAATTTAGCTAATAGTTTTGAGTGCCAGAAGTCCTAAAATTAAAGTGTCAGCAGGGTTATGTTTCTTCTGGAGATTCCAGAGCAAATTGATTTTCTTACTTTTTCTTTAAAAAAAAAACTATTTTCTTACTTTTTCCAGCTTTAAGAGGCAACTTTCATCCCTTGGGTCATAACCCTTCTATCTTCAAAGCCAATAGCAGCAGCAGCAGCAGCAGCAGTCTAGCATATTTAAATCCATCTCTCTCTCTCTCTCTCTCTCTCTCTCTCTCTCAATTAGGCCTTTTTAGTAATTCACTTGTAGACAATTGTATTGCTGTATCAAGAATAAGTTGGTTTTCAACAAAAGCAACAATAAAGTAATACTGCCTCAATCTCAGGTGGTTTCATTAAGAAAATATAACAAAAGCACCAAATCAAATTAAGGAAACAAATTAATTATTTTATAATTAGCTATTGTGTTTTTATAATATTTTTTATAAAATAGGCGAAAGAAAAACTTATGGCATGCATTATATATATATTTATTTTTAATTTCTTAAAACATACATGTGTGGATCATTGATGCAGAATGAATCAAATATATGAATTAAGCTGAAAAATGAATACAAATGAAATATGGTGTTGATTTTCTAAAATATAAGCTATGAAGTCCATTATAAAATGTCTTCAGCCTTCAGAAATGCACTCGATATTTGCGTTACCCAAATGAAATATACTAATGTTTATTAAAAAGACAGTTATTCACATACTAAACAAGTATAATTCAAAATGCTTCTGATATTTATTTTTATGCAATTATGCCACTTGATTAGCATATTTTAAAAAGAGTCTTTGTCTGGGTTTACAAGATAAAGTAGCCTTTGGACCAGTGAGCACAATCTCAAATGAGATCTGTATACTATTTATTTAATTCTACTTTTTAACTTTACAGTTAAGATAAAGAAGAGAACAATATATTTCCTGAGTGGTAAGAATCATATATGCGTTTACATAGGTGTTTTATTCTCTATTATACAAACAGGGAAAGGAACACAATAGCAAATCATGAGGCCAAATTCTGCTTCTTGAAATATCCCCAAATTTATAATTTCTCCATTATAAATACCACTTCTTTATAGATTTGAAAACAGTGACATAGATATATAGGGAGAACTAATGTTAAAAGCATATCAAAATATATATTGGACATTTCCTTCATATACCTTCAATTCTAATTTCATTGCAATGCCTTTTATTTCTTCTTCTTGTCTGATTGCTGTGGCTAGGACTTCTAGTACTGTGTTAAATAAGAGAGGTGAAGGAGGATATCCCTGTCTTGTTCCTTATCTTAAGGGGAACACTTATAGTTTTTGCCCATTGAGTATCACACTGGCAGTAGGTTTGTCATATATAGCCTTTATTATTATGTTTAGGTATGTTCCCTCTATTCCCACTTTGCTGAGAGTTTTGATCATAAATGGGTGCTGGATTTTGTCAAAAGCTTATCCTTCATTTTATGTGGTGAACCACATTTATTGATTTGCAACACCTTTATAATCAATTAGCATTCTAGAGAGGAAACAAGCACATACAATGGGCTAAAGATAGTTTAATCAGTAAATGGAGTTGGGAAAATTAGACAGATACACACGGAAAAATGAAACTCTACCACCTTCTTACACCACACACAAGAATAGCTTCAAAGTGGATCAAAGACCCAAGACCATAAAACTCTTAGAACAAAACATAGGCAGGAAAACCTGGAACATTGCCCATAGAAATTTATTATTGGGTATATCTCCTCAGGCATGGGAAACAAAAGAAAAAATAAACAAATGGAACTATATCAAACTAAAATGTTTTTGCACGACAAAGGAAACCATCAACAAAATAAAGAGACAACCCACAGAATTGAAGAACATATTCACCAACACACACACACACACACAAACCTGCCCAATTAAAAAACGGGCAAAGGACCTGAATAGACAATTATCCAAAGAAGACACACGGATAGCTAATAGACATGAAAAGATGCTCACTGTCACTAAACATCAGGGAAATGCAAATTCAAACCACAATGAGATATCATATCACACCTGTCAGAATGGCTGTCATCAGTAAATCAACAAACAAGTGCTGTGGAGGATGTGGAGAAAGGGGAACCCTTTTGCACTGTTGGTGGGAATGCACATTGGTGCAGCCCTGTGGAAAGCAGTATGGAGATTCCGCAAAATGTTAAAATTGGATCTACTTTTTGACTCAATGATGTCACTTCTTGGAATGTATCTAAAGGAATCCAAAACACTAATTCAAAAGAACATAAGCACCCTTTTGTTCATTGCAGCATTATTTACAATCACCAAGATATGCAAGCAGCCTAAGTGTCCATCAGTAGATGAGTGGATAAAACAGCTATGAGATATTTACACAACAAGATTCTACTTAGCCATCAAAAGGAAGAAAAATTTACCCTTTGCAACAGCATGGATGGACCTGGAGAATATTATGCTAAGTGAAATAAGCCAGTCAGGGAAAGAAAAACACCACATGATTTCACTCATATGTGGTATCTGATGAACAAACAGAACTAAAAGCAAAACAGAAACTGACTCATAGACGGAGAGCAGGATGACAGCTAGATGCAGGAGAAGGTTAGCAGGTGGAAGGATTGAGCAAAAACAAGAAAGGACTCATGGACACCAGCTTGGTGATTGTAGTGAGGAGGAATATGAGGCAAATGGTAATGGAAGAAAATACAATAGAGATTTAATTAAAAATGAAGTTCCTTTTATATGTCTGCAATTCTCAGGAGTCTCCTGAAACCCTCCAAGAAAGCCCTACAGCTCTTGTTAGATATTCCTTCAACCTCCAGCATTGTGAGTTACACTGGCTGGGGGCCTGTCCCTTCAGAGGCATGAGAGAGTGTACACTTCACCCTGAACTTGCTTCCAGATAGGATTATGCCAAGAGCCTATGCAATTTTTGCAATTGTTTCTGCCAAAAGCAATCTTCTGGAATGTATAGTACTGATTTATTAAAAATAAAACAATTTCAAAGCCAATAATTTTAAATAGATCAGATTTTACTAAATCAATGAGTAGGACAGAAAATAAAGTTTTTTTTCATTCTTTTATTATTTTTTTCCTATTCTTCCTTCCTCATTTCTAAAATACCCCAACTGTCAATTTTGTTTGAGGGTCTTAAAAAGAACTCATTTTGGTTTAATTGATTAAAGAAATACTTAGATAAAATGATGATTATGTTAAACGATGTGGGAACATTGCTGCACATTTTGTTTTTCAGGTGATAGTCACATCACATAAGATTCACCATAATAAAATGAGCAATTCAGTGACATTCATATATCCACAGTGTTGTGTTACTACCATATCTAATTTGGAAGCATTTGTGTCACCCCAAAATAAACCCTAAACCCTTCTTATAGTCACTCTTCATTTCCTCCTTCACTCCACCCCAGGCAACTCTACTTTCTATCTGTGTGGATTTTGCTGTTCTAGATATTTTACATAAATGGAATAATATAAAATGTGACCTTTCATGGCTGGCTTTTTTCACTTAGCATAATGTCTTTGAAGTATATCCATGTTGCACATTCCTTTTCAGGGCTGAATAATACTCCACTGTATATATGTAACACAATTTGTTGATATATTATTGATGGACATTTGGACTTTCCATCTTATGGACATTTTGTGTAGTGCTGCTATAATTGTTGGTGCACAGGTATTTGTTTGGATATCTGTTTTTGAACAATTTGGGTATATACCTAAAAATGGAGTTGCTAGGTCACAAAATAATTATGTGTTTAATTTTCAAAGATCTGAAAGACTGTTTCAGCAGTGGCTGCACCATTTTACATTGCCAACAGCAATAGGCGTGTGTTCCAATTTCTTCACATCTTCGATGATGTTATTTTTGTCATTTTAGCCATTGTGGTGTGACACAGTATCTAATTGTGATTTTGATATACATTTTCCTTGTTCATTCTGCCACACTTACATATTTGAATGATTACTTGACTAAGAAAGCCAGCATCTAACTCTAGATGTTTTCTCCCCAGCAGGAGTCCTCACATTCCCACAGTAGTTCTGGGCCCCTTTCCTTTGTCCTTCCAAGTTACTATTTAGTTTCAGAGAGAGAAGAGAAGGCGTATGTGTGGTTGTGGGAACCACTATGGCTTCAAAGCTTCATCTCACAAAAAGGCACTGATATCTTTTGCAGAATTTTCCATGGGTATAACTGCCATTTCCTGGCAAGGGACAAACCTAGTTTGCACACAGGGAAGTCACCAGATATGGCTTCCCACCAAGAGTTAATACATTCTTCACATTCTCTTTAGTTCAAATGCAATTTACCAAACAGGACTTATTTTCAACCATAAGAAAAATCACCTGATAACACAATTGATATTCCACTTTCATTACATGTTTAAGAAGCAAAGCTATAACATTTCACAAAGATTAAATTCCTCCACAGAGAAAGAGAAAATATTTTAACCTTTTACTCACAATGACTGTACTATATAATAAATTATAAATCTTTTAAAACTATATATAAAAACATTTTGACAGAAAATAAAAAGAATACAGTGATATATTTATGTAACTTAATATTGTATTTCCCACAGACAACTGTCACTATAGTCCCTATATATTATTTTCACATTATAGTTATACATCAGAGCTCATAAAAGTATTAACCAACCCACAAGTATTTTACGTGTTAAAATCATATACTACTTAAAAATTCACCAGATTGACTTTATCCTTTTTATCAACTGTATTGATTTGCTTGTGCATATTCAGAAGCTTTGAGTGTTTGGAACAATTTGGTTTCTTATAGAGCCATAGATAGAAATATATGATTGGAAAACCCCAAAGATGGTAATTTTTGTTAAAATTCTTAAATATACCTCATTTTTATATTTCAAATTTAAATTTTAAAAATCTTCTTAAAGTAAAACATACTAATAAGAAAAAATGGAAAAGTACCATATAGTGGAAACTAAAACTACTATTCTTTTTATTTTACTTAAAAAGAGAAATAACTTTAACATTTTGTGTATTTTCTGGCATTTTTTCCCATAGATACAGATGCATTTGATAATAGAGCTATAGATGTATTTTGTGGCGTTTATTGTTATAGATGCACATGTAATTGAATATGTAATAAAATTATTATTGTGTTTTAAATATGATTATAATATAACAATATTTCTAATATTTTAAAACTTTTAGCATTATTGATAACAGCAGCTTAAGTATTTTCTTATGAAATTGTATTAAAATTATTTTTTAAATTTAAATTATTGTATTGTTGTTCAATTAGAGTTGTCTGTATATTCTCCCCACCCCTCCCACCACACACCCTCCAAACCCACCTCCCTCCCATGCTTCCACCCTCCCCTTTGCTTTTGTTCATGTGTCCTTTATAGTAGTTCCTGAAAACCCTTCTCCCCACTGTCCCCCCCACCTCCCCTCTGGCTATTGTTAGATTGTTCTTAATTTCAATGACTCTGTTTGTATTTTGGTTGCTTTTTTCTTTTGTTGATTATGTTCCAGTTAAAGGTGAGATCATATAGTATTTGTCCCTCACCTCCTGGCTTATTTCACTTAGCATAATGCTCCCCAGTTCCATCCATGCTGTTGCAAACGGGTATAAGCTCCTTCTTTCTCTCTGCTGTGTAGAATTCCGTTATGTAAATGTACCATAGTTTTTTCATTCACTCATTTGCTGATGGGCATTTAGGTTGCTTCCAGCACTTGGCTACTGTAAATTGTGCTACTATGAACACTGGGGTGCATGGGTTCTTTTGGATTGGTGTTTCAGGGTTCTTACGGTATAACCCCAGCAGTGGAATCGCTGGGTCACAAGGCAGTTCCATTTTTCATTTTCTGAGGAAATTCCATACTGTTTTCCACAGTGGCTGCACTAGTCTGCATTCCCACCAACAGTGCCCTAGGATTCCCTCTTCTCCACATCCTCTCCAAAACTTGTTTGTAGATTTCTTTATGTTGGCCATTCTGACTAGTGTGAGGTGATATTTCATTGTGGTTTTAATTTACATATCTCTGAGGGCTAGTGATGCTGAGCATCTTTGCATATGTTTCTGGGCCCTCTGTATGTCCTCCTTGGAGAAGTGTCTGTTCAAGTCTTTTGCCCATTTTATAATTTTTTTTTTTTGTCTTCCTTGTATCATAATTCTTAACTATTCTTTAATCTCTGGCCAATCAAGTTTTGTTTTGTTTTGTTTTTTCATTTTTTAAAAATTCAAGTTCAGCCCTGGCTGGTGTAGCTCAGTGGATTGAGTATGGGCTGGGAACCAAAGAATCACCAGTGAGACTCCCAGTCAGGGCACATGCCTGGAATGCAGGCCAGGTCCCCAGTAGGGGGTGCACCAGAGGCAACCACACACTGATATTTCTCTTCCTTTCTTTCTCCATCCCTTCCCCTCTCTCTAAAAAAATAATAACTAGTAATAAAAATTGAAATATAAGTTTCAATATTTCTTACACTCAAGTTTCCATTGCTTTCCCTGTACTACCTAAGATCTTTTGAGATTTCTGTTAGCAAATTTTTAAAGCCTTCTACTGTATCTGAAAGTTAATCACTGTCATCCTGTGCCAATTTAATCTGACAGCATTCATGAGCACTTACAATGCGCAAGACACTTTTGATTCAGCACTTAAGAAAATGAACTGAATGGTCAAAATAACAATTTTAGATATAACACATACAGATTGAAAATACTTTTATATTAGAACTAGAATGAAATTTTTTGTCCACAAAGAGAAACGAGTTAATGGAATTTAAAGAATGAGTATCCTTGGGGAAAGATATTGTTCTGATCTGATATGCCATTAAGAGATTAGATTCTTTTAAAGCTGCCTGGAGAGAAGTCCGAATGATACACATTCATGATAGTAATGGGAAAAGAAATTTAAAAAGAGTGTTCCACGAGTTCACTCAGCATAATGTCATTGATTAAATAATGACTAGAAGGAAATTACACATTGAAGTGTGATACCATTCAGCTGAATATCTTAACTGTCTCTGAAGAAATATATTTGCTAACATTCTAATAGTACTCACTGCATACTGTCTTCCAAGAAAGCTAAATTGATTCAGGAAATAGAGATGGTGATTGAGTTGTAATTCTTTGAGGATATTATTTCCATGCAAGATAGAAAGCCTACTTAGATTTTTCAAAAGCCATTGAAAATAGTTTGTGATAGAATCAACTCTTGGGAATTCACAGAAAATTTTAAGCCTGTGGAAGCAGTAATAGTGGGTAATATATTAACTTACAAAGAAATATAAAACTAGAAACAGGAGTATTAGAACAATTCAAAAGAATAATGAATTTACTTGTAGTAGGGAAAACACTTAAAAAGGCAATTCTTATTTTTCTAAACATATATTTTTATTTAATACCAACTGAACCCATTTTAAAAGATGGCAATGAAAACATTGATCACAGAATGTGAAAATTAGAAAAAACTTTAGTCACGGTCAGCATCTTCACCTGGAAAGGCAAGGGTCTAAGAATATCGAGTGAATTATCCAGCCACACATCTGGTAAGTGCATGTATAAGATAAGATTATTTCAACTGCCAGTGGGAGAAACTCAAATAATGTTGGCTTATGTATATTTTTTTCTGCCGAATGACATAGGTGATCAGTCCTGGGATGATGCAGTAATTCAATGATGCTATTAGGGAACAGGAACTTTTGTTCTCTGCTAACTTTAACATCTAGTCCTTCTCTGTCAGACTGATAGCCTCACAGTTGGGAGATGGCTGCTGCCCACCTAAGACATACAATCACACCATGGTAGGAAGCAAACATCATGGTTAAAAAAACAGAAAGGGGATTTTTCTTCTAATGAGATTTCCTTTTTTTCCCAGGGATATCCTTCTCAGAGATATCAGCTTAATGTCACATAGCTACTCCTATTTACTTAGAAGCTGGAATTTTCATTATTTTAGTTGAACACCTTTCTGTACGTTCAGTATTTCAATTCTATTAATGAAGTAGAAGGATGTAATGGATAAAGTGAAGGCAATTTGCAATGTTCACCACCAATATCACAACTAAACTACCCATCCTCTAGCAAAAGCCTGTTCTCTATTAATCAGGATTCTACAGAGACAGAACAAACAAAAAGAGAGAGAGAAAGGAGATGGAGGGGGCAGTCAGGAGGAGGGAGACTGGGAGAGGTAGGGATGGAGGGAGAGAGAGGAGAAAGGGAAAGATTAATTTTGAAGAATTGGCTCACACGATTTTGGGAGCTGACAAGTTCAAGTCCAAAATCTGCAAGGCAGGCCACCAGGCCGGAAACCCAGGAAAAAGTTGATGAGTTACAACCTTAAGTTCAAAAGCTGTCTGGAAATACAATTCTTCCTGTGGAACTTCAGGGTTCTCTCTTAAAGCCTTCAACTGACTTAACGAGGCCACCCACATGAGAGAAGATGATCTGTTTCACTGAGACTTAATGAGTAAATCTGATCACTCATCTGATTTACACATTAAGCTCATCTAAAAATATCCTTCACAGTGACATCTAGGTAGAGGTTTAACTAAATATCTGGCTATTACAGACTAGCCAGCTTGACATGTGTAAGGTACTACCACATCTACCCCTTGTCAAATTGGCACCTGTGGATATTTCCTTAAGCTGTACTTACCTCCAAATAAAGGCAATAACCAGCCATATACTACCTAACATGATATAACTATCCTGCATATGGCCAAAAAATTTGCTAACTCATTCCCCAGAAGAGGATCAAAGTCTGCGGATGATGTTCATCTTTCTCTAGATATCTTATCTAAAGAAAGTAAAAGTTAATACATAAATACTATGATCCAAATTTTTTTAAAGAATTTTATTTATTTATTATTATTTATTTATTTTTAGAGAGGGAAGGGAGGTAGAAAGAGAGAGAGAGAGAGATATCAATGTGTGGTTGCTGTGGGCCGTGGCCTGAAACCCAGGCATGTGCCCTGACTGGGAATCGAACCTGCGATACTTTGGTTCACAGCCCGCGCTCGAGCCACTGAGCTATGCCAGCCAGGGCTTATGATCCAAATTTAATTCATCCTATGTTATATAATAAAAGATAGAGTAGAAAAAATTTATATGAATATATAAACATATTCATATATTCATGCATAGTAAAACTATAACTAACCAAATGGTCATAGTTGCTATTTATAACTGACTTGCTCCACTATCAATTCCTTTTTCTCTGAGCAAAACAGGAACTAGCCATGGTTCTTTCTTTGGTGAGGTGACCCAAACTTTAATTTCTATAGAGTCTAGGGTACTTCCTGAAGTGAGTTGTAGTTTTCCATTGATTATAATCACATGACATGGTAATTCTAAGAGACACCAGAAGGGATCTCTTGTATTCAAGACATAATCTTTCTTCCTTCCATTGTGGAATAGTAGACTGTTTTCCCCTTGGCAATCAGAATTTGTCATCTAGTCCAGCACAGTAACTCCCTTCTTTGCCTGTTGATTCAGTATCCTGAGGAACTCAAAACGACATGGTAGCAGATTTAATCACTGATGTGTCTCCTGGTGGAATTATTTCCCCATTTGAAACTAAGATGTCTAGGCCAGCAGAGCATCATGTCGTGGCAGAAGCAGCAAATTTTTTCTAGTGGATTTCTAGGGGTTATCGTGCGTGGTGTCACCTCCATTTCCACTTCCTGAATTTTGAATCATTCAATCCTTGTTATAAGAGAAATAGAACTATATATTGGACACTGATTCAGAGAAATACAACCTCCTAGAGCATCTTGCTCCAGCTCTGCCAGGTATTGCAACCTACAGAGAGCTGTAACTGAGCCTTCAGAAAGCCATTCCATTGTTCTATGAAAACAAGCATGGTGAGGAACATAGTAAGTTCAGTGAATTCCATGAGCATAGGCCTATTGCCATACTCTTTCCTGTGAAGTGAGTTATTTGATCAGAAGCAATGCTGTGTGGAATACCACGATGATGTATGAAGTGTTCTGTAAACCCATGAATTGCAGTTTTGACAGAAGCGTTTCGTGGAGGGAAGACAAATCTATATTCAAAGTTTACTTTTATTCCAGGAAGAACAATACCCTGCCCTTTTCATGAGGGAAGGTGTCCAATACAATCAACCTGCCTCTAGGCAACTGGTTGATTGCCCTTGTGAACGGTGCCATATTGAGGGGTTTGGTGTTCATTTCTGTTGCTGGCAAATTGTGTACACAATGGGGACTATAAGCAGGTCATCCTTCGTGAGTGGAAGTTCATGTTGCTGAGGTCGTGAATAAGGTTCCACTAGCATATGATTCTGGACAAGGGCCAAATAGTTGTTTAATTTCAGTTTTGTCTTCTCTAAATATGAAAATAATGCTAACTTTGCTCAGATGTTTATGTTCTAAGTCAATGTGATATATAATATTATTTACTAAATATTATGAAATAATATCATTTCCAAACAGTGAAATACAAATGGCTAATGTAGATTTTTAATGAAAGCTAAAATAATGTAGCTTTCTCAGTAAATGCATGAATTATAGTCAAAACATTAATGATACATCACTTGCTATCAATTAAACATATCAATATCATTGATATCATTTAATATCAATGTTTAATTGATATTAAAAATTTTTCTCCAATGCACCTGGGACATTATTAATGATGTTGGCCATATGTTGGGTCACAAAACTAGCCTCAACAAATTTGAGAAGATTGAAATTATATATAGCATATTTTCTGACCATACACTTTAAAATTAGAAATCAACTGCAAAAAGGAAGTAAAGAAACCCACAAATATGTGCAGATTAAACAACATACTACTAAAATATGACTTGACCAAAGGAGAAATAAAAGGTAACATCAAAAGATATATGGAGACAAATAAAAATTACAATAATATATACCAAATCTTCTAGAGTGTAAGCAGTAATAAGAGGGGAGTTTGTATCATTGCAGATGTGTCTCAAGAAACAAAAGAAATCCCAAGTAAACCATTAAACACTACAGCTTAAAGAACTAGAAAAATAACAATAGTAACCCAAAGTCAGCAGAAGAATGGAAATAATAAAAACTAGAGAAGAATTGAATTAAATAGAGAACAAAAAGACTATACAAAAAAATACAACCAAGAGCTGGTTCTTTACAAAGATTAATAAAATTGACAAACTTCTGGCTATACTCACTAAGCAAAAAAAAAAAGAGAGAGAAAAGATTCATATAAACAAAATCAGAAATGAAAGAGGAGAAATTACCACAGATATAACAGAAATACAAAGAATCATACCAGAATATTATGAAAGACTATATGGCACCAGATTAAACAACCTAAAAGAAATGGATAGCTTCCTAGAATTACATAGCCTTCCTAGAATGAATTGTGAAGAACTGGAAAATCTAAATAGACCTATTAACAGTGAGAAAATTGAAACTACCATCAACCCTTCCCCCAACAAAAAAAAATATCCAGGTCTAGATGACTTCATTAGTGAATTCTACTCAACACTCAAAGATTTGATACCTGTTTTTTTTCAAACTCTTCCAAAAAATTTAAGAAGAGGCAATACTTCCTAACACATTTTATGAGGCCTATGTAACCTTGATACCAATATCTGACACAGATAATACAAAAAAGAAAAAAAGAAATTATAGACTATCATCTCTGATACAGATGTAAAGACCTTAAAATACTACAAAATCAAATACAACAAAACATTAAAAAGTACATCATGGGGAAGTGGGGTTCATTCCAGGGGCACAGGATGGTACCAACATATGCAAATTGATCAATGTAACACATCATATTAACAAAAGATAAAATAAGGATCAAATGATATTATCAAAAGATGCAGAAAAAACATTTGATAAGATGCAACATCCCTTTACGGTTAAAACACTCAATAAAACAGATATAGAAGAAAGTACCTCAACATAATAAAGGCCATATATGACAAACCCTCAGCTTATATTATACTCAATGGTGAAAAGCTGAGAACGTTTCCTTTAAAATCAGGAACAAGGCAAGGATGTCTACTTTCACCACTCTTACTCAACATAGTACTGGAAGTCCTACCCAGAAAAATCAGGCAAGAGAAACAAATAAAAGGCATCCACATGGGAATAAGGAAGTAAATGTTACTTTTTGCAGATGACATGATTCTTTATATAGGAAACCCTAATGACTCCACCAAAATACAATTAGAAACAATAAACAAATATAGTAAAGCTGAAGGTTACAAAATCAATGTACAAAAATCTACTACATACCATACATTAAAAATAAAATTTCAGAAAAAATAAATAAAAAATTTGCTTCGCAATTGCAACAATAACAAAAAATACCTAGAAACAAACTTAACAAGGGATGTGGAGGACCGATATGCTAGAAACTATAAAGCATTAACAAAATAAATTGAAAAAGACACAGTAAAATGGAAAGATATTTCATGTACATGGACTGGAAGAATCAACATATTACTCAAAGTAATATATAGATTTAATGCAATCTCCATCAAAATGCCAATGGTATTTTTAAAGAAAAACAAAAAACATCAGCTATTTTTGAAACTACAGAACTCCATGAATAACCAAAACAATCCTCAGGAAAAAAGAATAAAGCCAGAAGCATAATGTTACCTGACTTCAAATTATACTACAGCAATGGTGATTAAAACAGCATGATACTAGCAGAAAAAATAGACACAGAGACCAATGAAAAAGAATTGAGAGTGCAGAAATAAAATCACATGTATATGGGCAAATAATTTTTGACAAAAAAAGCCAAAAACACAATGGAGAAAGGAAAGCCTCTTCAATAAATAGTGCTGAGAAAATTGGAAAGTCACACGCAAAAGAATGAAACTAGACTACAGTTTAACCCCGTATACAAAAAATAATTTAAAATGTATCAAAGATCTGAATATAAGATTTGAAACAATAAAGTACATAGAAGAAAACACAGGTACTAAACTTATGGATTTCAGTCTTAGGGAAGAATTTATGAATTTGACCCCAAAGTCAAGGGAAATAAAAGCAAAAACACGTGAGTGGGACTACGTCAAACTTAAAAGTTTCTGCACACTAAAAGAAACCACCAACAAAACAAAAAGGCAATCAACTAAGTAGGAGAAGATACTTGTGAGCAACAGCTCTGACAAACGGTTAATATCCAAAATATGTAAAGAACTTATACAACTCAACACCAAACAAGTAAACATTTCAATTAAAAAAAAATGGGCAGAGGACCTGAGCAGACACTTCTCCAAGAAGACATACAGATGGCCAACAGATAAATAAAAAGATTCTGAATTTCACTGGTTATTAGGGAAATGCAAATCAAATCCACTGTGACACACCACCTCACATCTGTAAGAATCGCAGTTAGCAACAAGACAAGTATTAACAAGTACTGGAGAGGTTGTTGAGAAAAGGGAACCCTCATTCATTGCTGGTGGGAATGTAAACTGGGGTAGCCCCTATGGAAAACAGTATGGAGGTTCCTCAAAAATTAAGAATAGAGTTAACATATGACCCAACAATCTCTGCTCTGGGTATTTGACCCCCAAATTTGAAAACTTTCACAAAGATATGTGTACCTTTATGTTTATAGCAGCATAATCCATGGTGGCCAAGATGTGGAACACACAAGTATCCCTTGATAGATGATTGAATAAGGAAGATGTGGTGCATTCATAGACACAATGAAATACTACTTAGTTACAAGAAAAGACAAAATATTGTTTTTTCTTGCCATTTGGACAATATGAATTGACCTTGAGAATATCATGATAAACGGAATAAGTCAGACAGAAAAAATTAAGAACCATATGATTTCACTCATATGTGGGATATATTGGGTTGGTCAAAATGTCTGTTTAGTTTTTTCCATAAAATAAAATACATTTTTCATTTTCTCCAATAACTTTATTGATTTAGATATTTTGAGTATGTCAGCTACCTCCCATGTGGTATAACATTTGTTGTTCTCACTAATATCTTGATTTGATCGCTATCAACTTCACCTGGTCTACCCACTGTGGATCATCATCCAGTGAGAAATCTACAGCATGAAACTTTGCAAACTGGTTTTGGCATGTTTGATCAGTCACAGCAACTTCCTCATACATTGCACAACACTTTTTCTTTCGCATTTCAGTTGCATTTTACCTTTCTTTAAATAATAAAGCACAATGTCAGTATGCTGAAAATATTGCATATTTTCTTCCTCTTCGATATTAAAATGGCCACAGAAATTTATCAGTTTCGACAATTTTTTAAATGTATGCTGATATGACAGCACTCACAATACAATCTAACAAGTTGTTTAGAATGAAGTTAAAAACAGCTAAGCATGACTAGAGCCATAAAACTGAACTCTTTGGGCAACCTAATAATGTTGAACCCGAGACACACACAACAGTGTTGTGACTATCAGAGGAAAAGAGGGTAATAAAGGTTAAAAGCAATCAGGTATATGGTGACAGAAGATGATTTGACTTTGGGTGGTGGACACACCATGCAATATACAGATTTGTATCATAGAAATAAGTAAGTAAATAAATAAATAAATAAATAAATAAAACTGACTGATAAATTCAAGCCTAAAAGTAACTGAAGTATATGACCAGGCCTATAAGGTCTGTAGGTGAATAATCATTAAATATTATACAAGTGTGTTTACTTAGATATCAGGAAGCCTGGAGCTGAGATAAGGGGATTGTGTTTAAAGAGAGGGAGATTGAGATCAATACAGTCCTTGAATAGTTTGGTGCTCCTTGACAACCTCTATAAGACTAAAACTACATTTACATTCTAAATATTCACAGTTATCTAAATCAGAATTTAGGGGCTGATTTCAGCCATGTCAGTCACCCAATTATGTCACAAATAACACAACAGTACTGACATTTGATAACTAACAGACTACTTGTGTTTAACTACTATGTAAATGGAAATGGATTAATTCAAATCTTAACAGTCAAACAGTAAACAGTGAAATTCGTGGCAGTTTATTTTTTGCTTTTTGTTAGAAGCAATGTACTTTTAATAGCAGTGTATTTTATATAGGTATAAATAGAAGTCGTGTGTGTGTGTGTGTATACACACACATATATATAAATAAAAATAGAAAGCCACTTTTATTCTAAAGGTTCTATTTAAAATAGTCTTCTTTCCTATTTGTGGTCCCCAATTTCCCAAAGGACATAGTAAGACATAAATTATCATGATTAGTCAAAATACCACTATCCTTAAATAAGAATTTTTAGAATTCTTTGAACATTAATTCTTTCTTTGGTATTGCAACTTTATATTTTGCTTGGCATTCTGATTTATTTAAATATTTATTTTAGAAAACAGCTTCTGCTGACTTTCAGATTCTCTGTTAGCATCCTCCATCTAGCACGCTGACACTCTTAAGATTAAATGTCTCTTTCTTAGAATAGCAGGTGTTATTTTTCAGTAAAGAAAATGCATTTCGTTTAGGTCACTCAATTGAGCATATCAAAGAAGTCACCAATTCTATTTTTCCTGCCTACCATAACTGCCTTAGAAAAGGCACTAATGTTTATTGTCTGGATCATTGTATATCCCACTTACTGCTTTCCTTGTTTTCTTTATTATTAGGGTGACATTTCTTTATATTGGGGTGACATTTGTTAATAGGGTCATATTCATGATGGCCAAGACATGGAGATAACCACAGTGTCCTTTGATAGAGAACTGGATAAAGATGTGATACATATATTTTATGGAACACTACTTAGCCATAAGAAGAAATGAAGTACCACTATTGCAACAACATGGATGAACCTTGAGAATATTATGCTCAGTGAAATAAGTCAGTCAGAAAAAACTAAGAACCACATGATTTCACTCTTATGTGAGATATAAAGCAAAAACTCAGAGATACAGACAGGCGACAGTATGGTAGTTACTGGAGGGAAAGGGTGGGGGGTGCTAGAAGGCTAAAGGAGCCAAATATATGATGACAGAAGATGATTTGACTATGGGTGGTGGGTATACACTGCAGGATACCCATCATGTATCTCCTTGCCTCTAATTTTGTTACAGGGCAAAATTTTCAGCATACTATAATGCCAAAGGATTCTTGATAAAATTAAAAGTCTGCTGTGGCATTGCATCATTTAAAGCCTTTTAATGTTTCTTCTAGTCACATTTCATATGATTGTCAGGGCCCCATAATTTGGTTGGACCCTATAATCCATCAATTCTCGTCATTTCCACAAATACACTTTGTTCCGTCATACTTCTTTATACAGCTTTTTTTAGAATATGCATGCTGCTATTATTATATTCATACAAAATTATTTATTTTTGCTGACATATCCTCCCACTTCCAGGACCCAACCTTTATTCCTTCATGATCTTTTATATCCTTCAAGACCCAGATCAGGTATCCTTTTCCCAGGCAGCCTTTCTTCAGATTTTTTGGGTATCCCATCTGTCTTCATATGGCACAATAAACATGCCTCAGCCAATAATTGCTGGTATCCCTTCCTGTGTGTGTTTTCTCCTTATTTCTTCAAATTGTATGTACACTTATGCACACTTGCCCATACATAGAAACAGACATAGAGACATAGCCCAAATAAAGGTAAAAATTTTTCTTCAATTTAAAAAAATCCCAGCCACTTAACAGAGTGACTATTGATAATGCTCAATAATTATCCCTTGGATGGGTCTTGATATGACAGCAAGAATTTAGGAAATAGTGTTAACCAAGACTAGGAATAGCAAACTTTATAAGTAAAATGTCCTTCCCCTCTTATACTCTAATTCTTGATTTTTTCTATGTTCAATAAATAATTTACTACAGATTATAACATTATACCTACTTTTAATCATTGCATCAAAGTAATTATATTGGTGTTTTACTCTCTATAAAATACTTGTACAATTTAGATATTTATGACATGATCTGTCTTTTCTAAATAAACCTATTCTTCAGAGATATGTCAATGCAAGTGTTCATTCTCAAAACATCTTTGTTTTTAATAATTA
This sequence comes from Tonatia bakeri, assembly GCA_004024845.1. Classification (NCBI taxonomy): domain Eukaryota; kingdom Metazoa; phylum Chordata; class Mammalia; order Chiroptera; family Phyllostomidae; genus Tonatia; species Tonatia bakeri. The sequence goes on from PVIA01007748.1 coordinate 49,938, forward strand.
TTCTAATTTAATTTTAAATAATTATACATATTTTATATAAATCCCATCAATTAAAATATTAAAGTTTATTTAAAGCTTAAGCAGTTGAAATTAAGTGGATACAATTCAGGATTACAAGAGTCTAATATTATTTATTAGTATTACTATATTTTTTGTGGGAGAAAAATTCCTAATTTGAAGAACCTAAAGTGATTCACATATAAATAACAAATATTTATTAACCGGTCATTTTACATACCAGTCATTGTTCTAACCCTCAATATACATCAGTGTGTGTGTGTGTGTGTGTGTGCGTGTGTGTGTATGGTATTTACTAAAACTTTGTTCAATCACTTCATAAAATCATGTATATATATTTATTTTCTTATAGTCTCATTCTAATACTCTAACATGCTACAATTGCATAATAACATGATCCTTCATGAAAAATATAGTACTTTAAGCGTGTTCAACAACTATATGCTGTGTTTCTAAAAGATTGTAGTAAAAATATTTGGGGCATACAATCACTTTGTTGTCTCTTACATCATGCCACATGTATGGCTGTTTTTCAATTCTGTTCAAGTTGACATGCTCTTTTCCTTGCCTTCAACCTCAAAATGAGCCTGATAATATAGATAAAAAATACGTCTAGGCCCCGGCAGGGTGTCTCAGCTTTTTGAAGCGTATTCTCAATATGAGTTCGATTCCTGGTCAAAGTACATATAAGAATTAGCCAATGTGGGGAGAAAATCTCTATCTATCATCTATCATCTATCATCTATCATCTATCATCTATCATCTATCTATCTATCTATCTATCTATCATCTATCTGTTATCTATTTATCTCTCTCTCCTCCCCTCTCTCTAAAAATCAATAAATTAAAAAAAAAACAAGAAAATACGTCTAATATAAAAAGAATTTACACAAAAACACTATTCATTTTCTTGTCATATCTTGAATTATTTGGGAAATACACCTAATATTTTAGGGGAGGGACTGCTTTAAATCACATTAGTAGAGGCCATTTATCTCATGAATTAACATAAAACATTTACTAATCATAGCAAATATAAAACTACCAGATGTTTTTCTAATATACAGGATATCAAAATATGATGAGATTTATTACGTATAACTGAAATACACAAGATAATTGTGTTTGAAAATTAATAGTTTGAATAATTAGGCTCCACAAGTTCATCTGAATTAGGCAGAGAAGTTTGTCAGGAAACAGTCAAGAAGCAGAAATGAAAGTTTTCAATTTCAATTTACCTAAGGCATAGGTATATCTTTTAATATAAGGTAATAATATGTTGTGTCATTTTCACAAACCAAAAGGGTAAGAAAATATCTTTGTTTGAAATGGGTTGTCACAAATATTTCATTTTCCTTAGATAAGGTCAAAACAAAGATGATTGGAAAATTCCAATAATAGAAATAATACTAACTTTAATATTGCCTCAGACCCAACTACTATTAATCATTTTCATATTTTTTTAAATAGAGGCTCAAAGAACTGAAACAAAGGGAATTTGCTCGAAATGTAGCATCTAAATCAAGGAAAGATGAAAGAAAACAGGAAAAAGCACTTCAACGTCTGCACAAATTGGCTGAGCTAAGAAAAGAAACTGTATGGTGAGTGTGCAATAAAATGTTAAATTTTCTTAAAATTTAAATAAAGAAACATAGAAATAAGGAACACAAATTAATTTTTTTTCTGTACAGAGAATAAGACTCACATTTTCATGGCTTTCTGTGGGCTTTAAACAGTAAATTGAATTGAAATTTCATTGAAACATGTGTTTAATGCACATTTCAATAAAAAGTCAAAAAGTAAAATTTTAGTTTATGAAAAATAAATTTCACATTATTCTGCTATTTAAGCTATCTTATTGAAATATATTGCTTTCTTGGAGAAATTAAAAACACTTGTTTGAAGAAGAGACCAAAACACCATCTTATAACCTTTGTTATAAATGGAGTTTTAAGAGGAACTCTTTAATTATAAATTGAAAAAACTTTTAAAAATTATTTTAATTATATTTTTAAAGGGTCTGGAAGATGCTGTACATGTCAGAGGTAGGTCAAAATTAGTTTATTGTCACTAGACTGTTAGAAGTTTCACAACTGTTACACTTTCACCTGTTTCTAATTGCAACTATAGTGTTAAAATTTGGAACTTACCATTCAAGTCAGGGCAATGGTATGAAAAGAAGGCCACATTTATATTGTCCTTTCCTTCTTCTCCTGATACATAAGTGTGTCTTAGTGTTGTTTAAAACCAAGCTATTTTATATAATTTTATCTTGTACAGAATTATGTTATGGGAGATATATAAATTCCTTGGAATGTCAAATTTGGAAAAAATCAAAATAAAATTTAAGAGCATTTGGAATCATATATGAAACTGTTAAAATACAACTGCTATCCAATTGTACCAACCAGATATTTTCACTCTGTGTGATAATAAATGAAAAATTATACAAGTGCAAGTTTATGTTATAGAGCAGTGATTTTAAAGTGGTTTGCTTCATGAATTTTTGAAACATGTACTAACTGACCACTTAGTCAGGGACACTGGCCTCTCTTCCCTTAGACTGTCAAATTTAAAAAAAAAAAATGACAGCCTGCAACACAACAGAAGCCACTGGTATGAATTCCTTGTCTTGAACCACAAATATACAAGTCATTTAATAGAGTTGAATCTTACTGGTCACATCACATAGTAAGGTTGCACCTGATTGGTTAATTCTTCATACCAGAAATCCTTGTATAACAGTATAGTCAACTGATTTTTTAAAAGTTGCTTTGGAGCAAAATGTGTAGGTAATTACTATTACCTTTTTTTCATAAATCAATTAAAATTATACCTATTTTTGTCAGATTGGCAAAAAATATGAAATTTTTGGTGTGCCACAGAATTTTAGTAATTAGTTTATGTGTGCCACAAGATGAAAAAGATTGAAAATTGCTGCTGTAGATAATCAAAGGACCTATGTAATTTATGTCCAATGAGCAGCATCTGCAAATATAAACCCTAAGATATTGAAAGAACTAAAGCTAATAATAGGAAATGTACAGAAAAGCAATACTTGTTATCTAAATTACTTTCCTCAGTATGCAGTACATATCTCACATTATACATACATATGCATACACACCCACAGATGATTCTCCCATTAATTTGGTGATTCTAAAGATGTGCAACTAAAAAGTAGTATTGTTTTTAAATATAAAATAAGGTAGTGAAATAGTCCATTGTCTTAAAGATTAAAGAAAATAATTTTTAAAATTTAGCCAATTATAATTTCTAAGAAACTAACTTTGTAAATAGTTGGAGAATTCTGCATAGCATGATTCTGTCTGAGTAAAGATGATATTTAGGTAGTTTCTTGTTTATGTAATAGATAGTATAATTCTTTTAGTCATAACTCACTTTTTTGGTACACTGAAATTCCAAATAAAAGAAATCACAATTTAAGTAAACAGTCCTTTCTCTTAAATTTATCTTATATTTACTGTATATTATTTTACCATTTATAATTTCTGGGTGTTCTTTAAATATTAAGAATATCAATTCTAAGAACTCAAAATTCTCATCAAGCTGGTATTATGTCTTCATAAGTTTTTCATTACAGCCTGCCGGGTGGCCTGTGTTATAGTTTCAGTAAGTGTTGGTGAACTCCCAGCCCTTCTGAGGGCATGATGAGGGTTTTTTGTTTAAGTCTTTCATATTCTCCATACAAATGATGTTAAGTATTTGTGAATTAAAAGCAATTTTATTTTAGAAAATATTGTAATACTTAAAAATGTCTCTGAAGAGACCATGGGGGTAAACGATCTTGGTCAAGAAGCACTGGTTGAGCGCAGGGAGCACCCGTGCCACTGCTGTTAGCAGATGGCTGTAAAAGTGACCTCATGACAGCGCCTCTGAGTCACACCAAATGGCAACCAGTAACTAAATGTAATTGTGACCCTTAGGAAGGTGATTGCACCATATTAAAGTAATTCTTTCACAAAGATTAAGCAAACTGAAAAATATATTATAATGATATTTCCAAGATAAATGTGTTGGAATACTTTTCCCCTAAAGTGCCCCATCTAATATAATTTTCGATACTTTTGTAGTGCTCCCGGAAGTGGCCCCATGTTCAAGTCAACAACTGTTACTGTGAGAGAAAATTGTAATGAGATTCCCCAACAAGTTGTTGTGGATTCCGTTAATAACCAGGAAGATTTCAAATATACTTTGATTCATAGTGAAGAGAACACTAAAGATGTTTCCACTGTTGCTACAGATCCAGAAAGCGCAAATAATTATACAAAAAATAATCAACTTGGAGATCAAGCCCAGGGAATTCACAGACACAAAATTGGTTTTTCTTTTGCATTTCCAAAGAAAGCATCAGTGAAGCTGGAGTCCTCAGCTGCAGCCTTCTGTGAACACAACGATGAAGCCTCTGTGGAAAAAGGATTAAGTAGGAAAAGCAGATTTGTCCCTGGTGCTTGTCATCTTCAACTATCTTCACCAACAGACATGCTTTTGAGTCCTGAGGAGAAAGCTAATTCTCTTCATCCACCAGAGGGAATGTGCACTTACGAAGAAACTGCTCAAACTCAAGAGATGAAAGACGTTTCTAGTGAAAAAGATACATTATCATCGCCTTCATTTTGCCAGTTTCAACTCCCCTTAGCTTCTGATGCTGATAATTGTCAAAATTCTGTACCATTAACAGGTGAATTACCACTGGAAGATGCCATTAATAAAGACGTAGCTATGAGTGGTAACAGCTCTGAGTTGTTAGGAAATAAGTTTGCAGTTCCTGATAAGGCTAATGACTGCATGTCTTCGCAAGTTACTCTAGAAGAAAACATTAAGGACAATGACGCATGCACAATTGAGGTTGAAAATAAAAATTATGGTCCTGAGGTGCTGGCCCCTTCAAATTCTGAGGAGGATAATATAACCTTAGAAGAAAAGCCAGATTTCTGTAAAAGACCTTGTGAGCCATTTGCACCTGTATTTAACAAAGACGGATCCACAGTTCTTCAGTGGCCATCAGAAATGCTCATTTACACAACTACTCAGCCATCGATTTCCTATAGCTGCAATCCTCTCTGTTTTGACTTTAAGTCCACTAAATTAAACAATAATCTAGGGAAAAACAAGTTGCCCTTAAATGACCTTTATTCTCAGCAGAAGGGGGAAGACATTGGCAAGAGACCAGTTTTGGACTGCAAGGACAGGTCTATTGCAGGGCTCACAGATGATGGCGTTGGAGGTAGCAGCAATGAATCCACCCAAGTCACTCCTCTTTTGGGGGAAGACACTTTCTCCAATAGTTGTGATTCTGAAAGAAGTGAGAATATGGGTCAGAAGTATAAAAATATTTCCTGTAGGATCAGAAAAACAAAAAGACATAATTTTATTAAAAAGCAAATAAAACATGATATTCATGAGAAATACAAAACAAGAGTGAAAGATACACATGAACACTGGTTCTATAAAAGCAGAAGAAGGAAAAATAGAAGAAAGTTATGTCACCATCATCATGGGGAGAAAACCAAAGAATCAAAAACTCACTTCAAAATGGAAACAGAAAATAGTTGCACTGATACAAGTAGGAAAAATCTACTGGAGCCAGTTTCAGAAAAGCCAGATTCAGCTGTAGAGCAATTATTGGACTCACATCAATTACCTGATAAACAACCCAAGTCAGCATTTATATACTCAAGTGAAAGTGAAGAAATGTGTAAAACCTGGATCGCTGAATACAGTAGCAACAATGATGTCAGTTCTAAAAATCACTGTATAAAGAACTCATTTGCTTTAAATGAACGATCCAATCCAACAATGATGCATTCTGGGAAATATTGTTTAGCATACTCCAGAACTTACTGTAGTTGTAAAGCCAAAATGTCAAGCTGTAGTCAGGATCACAGATGCTTAGTACTTCAAAATGACATAAAATGCATGCGTCAAAATCAGGCTGTTAAGAGAGGTTATAATTCTCTCGTTAATGAATCAGAAATATTTTATCGAAAACGTAGACAACATTCATATTCTTATTCTTCAGATGAAAGTTTGAATCGACAGAATTATTTACCAGAAGAATTTTGGGGACCACCACATGCTTCTGCTCCCTTTAAGCCCAAAAGGAAACGGAGGAGAAAAAGAAACAGATTCCACACCAGATTTGAAGCTTTGGAACTCAAAGAGAATACAGATTATTTCATGAAAGACAATTCTTCCTTATGTCACCAGGATGAGTTAATAAGTGAAGGTAAAAAAGAAGAAATAAAACCACAAGAAGTTGCACATGTTGAAAGGAACTCAGAGCAAACAGACCAAGTGGAAAACAAACTGACTTTACCCCCTAGCAGTCCCCTTCCTTCCAGAACCAGTGGTGAAAATGAGCATTTAGTAACAGTCTCCACTTCTGGTGCATTGCCAGAGATTTCCAGTGAACCCACCACATCTGTCGACATAGCTAGTGCCCCCCCAAAGGAAGAAATTAACAATACCTTGCCTGAACACAAAGCAAAAAACAATATAAGTATTAATGAAAAGCAAATTCCTTCCAAGGTGCCTAATGTAGAAAAGAACTTTAGACGGTCACAACCTAAATCGTATCTTTGTCACTATGAACTGGCTGAGGCCCTTCCACAAGGAAAGGTGAACGAAGTATCAACTGAGTGGCTGCGTTTTAATTCAGGAATTCTTAACGCACAACCACCATTACCATTCAAAGAAGCACATGTCAGTGGTCATACCTTTGTAACGACAGAGCATATCCTGGCTCCACTGGCTTTACCAGAACAAGCATTACTGATCCCAATAGAAAACCATGACAAATTCAAAAATCTCCCCTGTGAGGTCTACCAGCACATCATACCACCGAACATGCTGGCCAGCAAAGTCAAGTTCGCCTTTCCTCCAGCTGCCCTCGCACCCCCCAGCACAGCTCTGCAGCCTTTGCCTTTGCAGCAGCCCTTGTGTTCTACCTCTGTAACCGCGATCCACCACACTGCAGCCCCTGCAGCCGCTGCAGGACCCTTTAAAGTGCTTCAGCCACACCACCAGTTTCTGGCCCAAGTCCCAGCTCTCACCAGAACATCGTTACCTCAACTCTCAATAGGACCAGTCGGACCGAGGCTTTGTCCTGGGAATCAGCCAACTTTTGTTGCTCCTCCTCAGATGCCCATCATTCCAGCTTCAGTTCTTCATCCTAGCCATCTGGCTTTCCCACCTTTACCCCATGCACTCTTCCCTTCCCTGCTTTCCCCACACCCTGCCGTCATCCCCCTACAGCCCCTCTTCTAGTCACCACCATAAAAGGGAAAGAAAATATTCACGTGGAAACTATTACCATGTGTGTAAATGCTCATCTAAGTGGAACGTTGCCTTTTTCAATGGTGGGAAGAAACTAGCCTAAATGTGGCCTCCCTGATATGAAATCATTTACTGTAAGTCTAATGATGCAAATAAATTCTTAGTTTCCAATATATAATATTATTAAGGCACTGAATAGTTTCAAAATCAATACAATATATGCTGTATATTAAATTGATGTCTTAAGAGTATGTATAATGTACATAAAATATATTTATAGTACTGTACTTTATGTTGTAAAGTATGCTTTGTTTTTTTTAAATCTTTGTGTATTTGCACCTATTTAATGTTTAGACAAAGCTAATGGCACTATGTTTTGTACCATGTTCCTTGAAACTGTAAAGTCAGTAAAAATATCTCTTGCAATAAATTTTTGTTAAATATTTAAGTAAATAAAACTTTTGTTTTAGTTGGTTTTACTGTTTGGGGACTATATGCTAACAATAAGTTTTGGGTTATACTGTTTCTTCTATCCGTAGTTAGCTCTGAAAGTCAGAGATCCTGCAAGATATCTTGAGAGTTCTATTAGGACTTAAATTATGATACCCTCTTTCGGAATACGTATAAGAGATCTATTTGTTTATTTTTTCTGATTTGTTCCAATGTTGCTTATATTCACAGTTTACTAAATTTCCTGAACAACTTGGCCTCTAGACAATAAATTAATAAATCACTATCCATTATGTAACATCTTGGGAAGAATGACATAAAGAAAATCTGTATCTAGATATACTCTTAATTGGGTAAATGGGAAGGAACATAAATAAATAGCTTTTCCTTCTGCACATCTTTTTATTGGTCATGTTTGTATCCTATTTCTAAATCACCCAGGAACAATTAGAAAGTCTTTATGATGCCCTTCCAGATTCTGCTTTATTTTTAATGATTTCTGCATTTTTGCTTACTCAAGTGCTTCTGTTTGTATTAAAGAATATAGTTATTCGATAGAACATTAGGAAACACCACACTCTTCCCAAGAGAGGTTTTCCATGCGTATCTGTCCCAGTCCATGCCACTTAGCAAGACAAAGTCTACATGCCTCTAGAGAGGGTTCACTTCATCATGTGCGAATGATAAGGGGTTGTAGCAGCCTAGCAGTGAATCCTGACACAAATATTCCAAATGAATTCTTCTAAAGGGAAACAACATTTATGTTGAACTAAAGAAATGCTATTTTTTATGTTCCCCTTAGCATCTGGGTAATCCTAAATAAATTGAATATAAATGTATATTCCTATATCAAAATAAGCTGTATTTAACTATAATTTAAGTAGAGAGATAAGGAAGAAAACTTAGAGTTATATACTTGATTGATAATGTGCTATAATCATTTATTTAAATGTTTCCTAAAAAATGGTTGTGAAAGAGTGAATAAACCATTTTATGATTGACAAATAGAAGATAAAAATGGTAAGGGAAGCAATTTAATTTCAAATGCTCTAAGATAACATGTTCCAAAAATGGGAACTAGAATTGGAACAGATGATTTTTCCCCAAGCAAAATGTTTGAAACTACCCTTGAAAATACAATAGACAGGAATATCTGTTGGGGATGCTGACCCAGTTTGCTTCATTCTCAGAGCAGAGCTGTTGCTTCTGCTTTTTACCATCAAACCAAGTGTTTGGCTTTAAAATATGCAGACTTTGTCTCTTCTTTTTGTCATTTTCTATCATCCTATTTGTTTGCCCCTTGCCTCTTGTTCTTATTCTTTAATTCCCTTTCCTCTTGGTATTTGTCTTTTTAATTTCATTGTAGACACTATTTATGTGATGTGTGTCTTCTCCTCTTCATTCTTCATGCTATCATTTCTTTTATTTATTTTTTCAATTCTGTTGCTCTCTTATATTCCTTTTGGTTAAACGGTATGGCTAGGCATGCTTGATTTCTAGATATACAATAGAAAGTGGGAAGTCTGAGGGAAAAACTTCTCAGTTAAGACAACTTGAAACTCAGCAGAAATCAATTTGTTTTCATGTTTCTTGTCATGCTGGACAAGAAACAAATGTTAGTTAAGCATGTCAAAGCCATTCTGATGATCAATAATTCATCTAGATAATTCATTTTTGATGAGATGCTATTAACATAGTCTGGGCATTCATTATACGTGGGGACTCAAAATGAGTATAAAATGTGACGCTAGTTCATCTGTTCTGATAACACCCACTTCAGAATCAAGTGAATCAGGCTGATGGGCTGAAGATCAACATCAAGCAAAGCAACCAGACAGGTAAGTCAGGATGGACTAATCAGGCAACAGGGCTCTCAGAGGACCAGCAGTCAAAAGTCAGGCCAGCATAACTACACTCTGGAAGAGCTTTGGGCTACCATTTATTGAAATATCGGTCCTATCCATGTGTCAATTAATGTACAATCTGTAAAATCAAACACTTAAATAATTTTAATATCATGTCTCACCTACTATTTCTAACTCTCTATTCTTCTAGTTACAGGCATTGCTATATCATTTATTTATTATAAAGATGAATGACTTATAATATACAATAAAATCCAAATAGCCTGTAACTGTAACCAAATAACATCTCTTTTTCTCTATATGATTTGAAAACTGTCCTCAAAATATCTCACCCCGGAAATTGGCCAAGTGTTTTGAACTCAAAACCCAAACTCAGGCACCAGTGAAAGCTTTTCTTTGTTCTGTGTTTTTAAACTCTATGAATTCATTATTATAAAACAAAAAACAAATGGGGAAAAGAAAGCCCTGTTACCAATTCAGAAGCCAGGGTGTCATGCCCATATTGAATCAATCAATGAATCAGTTCAGCTCTATTTCCTTAATTTTCTCTCAATTTTTTCCTACCCCTACACACTATATGTTCTAACCCTAGTCCTCTGTAAGTGGAATTGCTGACTTGCTGTTGTAAATTAATGTCTTTCCCCCCAGTTTCCGAGTTCCTACAATTCATGCTCCTCACTGCTGCCAGGCAAACATTTTTTAAATGTAATCTTACCATTACAACCCTCTACTTTAAAACCTGTTGTGGGTTCTCAGTTATTCTTGAGACAAACATCAAAGCCCTTAACATGATGGAAAACTTGCGGTGACTTAGGTGCCAGCCTCCCCACTCAGGACCGTTCATTGGTGCTCCTGCAAGCCCAACCCTTCTGTCTACTGAATCACAATCCACTTTGAGTGTGTGTAATCATGTCCTGTTATCCTGCAATGGCTTCCTCACTCTAGTTTTCTGCACTTGGATGACTATTATGAATCAAAATTCAATTTGAGTGTCAGTATTTTTTATGGATTCTTTCGCAGGTTCCCTCTTTCTGTAGATAAATTAGCTTCCTGTCCTCTATCCTTACAAGGCATGCTGTGGACACATCTTGTTGTAGTGTTTTCTGTGTTAAATATACTTTCTCATTTGTCAAATTCATTAGAATAAGACCTCCTTGAGTTAATGTAGTATGTGACACACTAAATAATAAAAGTTGAATGAGGGAATAAAATGAATTGGAAAAATGTAAATAAAATCTTTGCAGGTTGTACTACAGTTTTGAAACTGTTATCCATTTTCACTCCAAAATGGTTCAAAATCAGTCAAACTAAAAATATAATTTGCTAAAAAATTATGACTTCAAAACACTGGTTAGCATTAAGTAGTACTTATTTTTAATGGGATTATGAAACACTTGAAACAGAACTATATAATCAATAACAAAAGTGTGACTTGAAGTCACCCTTTTCTCTACCATAGGAGGTAGGCACAAATTTTATCTATTTATCTATCTGTCCTTCTATCCATCACCTATTATCTTTTATCCTTCTATTAGTACCTGTCATCAAACATTAACACATCACGTGTCAGAGACTAGACTAGATTAGGAGATAAATAAATGAATTGAATATATCTGCCGCTCAGATGTTCAAGTATACTAAGGGAGATAGACGTATGCAATCTTAGTTAACTATCCAAAGTTTGGTATTTCATTATGTCTACCAAAATGGATTGAATCTACATTCACCAATGTGTTTCCCACTCCTTGCATTCTCCTTTCTGACTCTTGTTTCTACTTTTCTGCCCTCTACTTATTTGCCTAGCTAAACCCCTGTCCTTGAGAGTGAAAATTGCCACCAGGGATGCTTTCCAATAAACTCTTAACTTTTTCTCAAAAGTAAAATTAGATAAAAGCTTAAGACTAACTTATAACATCAGTTGAGGTTCAAGATCTTGCTTTGGAGATAGTAGTAAAAAACTACCATTTGTCTGAGGTTTGTGTGTGACTGAAATCCAGTCCACCACCTGCCTGCCCTGTGGGTCGTCCCCTGCCCCCAACCCAGCATGAGCCACACTGGTTCAGAGAAAGAGTTCACTTTGCCTTCACACAAAGACATCATTGCTCATAAAACCAAATGCCCACAGCAAATCCTTTTATTTACTCATGGAGTCATCTTATAATAGACTAGCACCTTCCCTGAGCTTTTGACCCTTGAAATATGAACTATGGCATCTACTGGACCCAGGAAGCTGGTAGAAAACTAAGAATGTTTTAATCATTTAAAATGACAACATTATTTTTTATTAATTTTATTTTTCTGGTAATATTTTTATTGTACTTCTTTATGTATTTACTAATATTTTTCTTATTTATATAATTTTCATTTCAACTTATGCATTTTAATATTTTATGAATTAACCTCTTAACATTTTTATGGAATATATTTTCTATATATTATTATTCTCACACTATTTAGAATAGTATATCATATATTTTAGATTTTAAAAAAATAGATCTCATTGTTCTCACCAGGCCCTGTAGAACAACACTAGATCTCAGATTTCTTCCAGGCTTCTATCAGCACCTTATTACGTTCTGAAGAATTTACCTGTTACCTGGTGTTTGCCCCTTTTGTGTTGCCCCAATTGATCCAAGTCTTATTGTTGCCTAAATTTGCTACCTGGGCACATTATCTTTATCCTTTTAGTTCACAGGTGGCAAACACAAGACCCAAGGGCCAAAACCGGCCCTTCACCTTGTTTTATCTGGCTCTCCACTTTGTTTATCTGGCTCAGGAGCACCAAGCTCTTGCTTAACCGTTAAGGAGTAGCGACATTTACACAGTCCTAAAATTATATTTGGCCTTTTGAAGGCAACCTTGAGGCTGATGTGGCCCCTGGTAGAAATGAGTTTGACACCCCTGTCCTAGAAGTTAACCACTTTACTTGAGTTAATTATGTCAGTCTTAAATGCTTATTGACTTATAGTACACATTACCCACTTTTTAACAAATAGCCATCATATCTCTGATTTGAAACTGCCCAGTTATAACATTTTAACTGTAAGAAGAATGAGTTTTAAAAATCTAACATTTCCAACCCTGTCTGGTGTGGTTCAGTGGATTGAGAGCGAGTCTGCAAAGCAAAGGGTCACCGGTTCAATTCCCAGACAGGGCACATGCTTAGGTGGTAGGCCAGGTCCCTAGTAGGGAGTGAATGAGAGGCAAGCACACATTGATGTTTTTCTTACTCTCTTTCTTCCTCCCTTCCCCATCTCTAAAATAAATAAATAAATAAATAAATAAATAAATAAAATCTAAAAAAATAAATAAATGATTTTAAAAGTGCTATTACTTTAACTTGTGTATGTTCATAGGGAATTAACCTTCTAATTAAAATGTAAGCCTCAGACTTTTATAAGTTTTATTAAATGACTTCCATCTCCAAAACAGTTGTACTGAAACAAAAATGATAGCAATATTATTTTGAGGTCTATCCAGAAAATGTCTAGCCATTGTTACTACAATGAGAACAGTTTGTGTGACATTGACGTAACCTGGCAGTTGAGGAGAGAGGACTGGAATGTGCATGTGTGAATATTGACAACTTCACTGTATTAGTCAGTTGGGGGGGAGGTAGATGCCCCTAAGTGAGCATGTGTACTGTGTGCCTTTCTCATTCAAAATGACTGAGTACAGCAATAAATGGGCACAAATTTTGCAGTAAGCTTGAACATTCCTCTGAAGGAACTATTTGTTGAGGTCCACCCTGCCTGGTCTCAGGAAGCTGCAACCCCCCGTGACTAAGGCTGAGTAAGAGACCTCCAGAGCGGGAGACACTAAGGAGATAAAACTTATTGTCTTGGCATGAGCGCTGCCTGTTCTGTGCTGACCCTCAATGTTTGATCAGTTAGCCAATGACGGGTAAGATTTCCCAAGGGGGGAATCACCTGAGACAGGCATGATCATGTGGAGGCCACAGGGAAGGACTTGGGTTACTGTGGAAATGAAAGGGTGATCGACATCAACCCCTGCCCCCAAGCCTGAGTCCTTGTTCTTAGTTGTGAGAAATCCAAGTCTCCTGGCTGCTTTTGTCTCCTCTGCCCAACTCAGGCCTGCGGAAATAACGGGGGCAGTGCAGTCCAGGCCAGAGTCGGTAGACCCCCGGGGTCATCAGGCCTGGGACATAGAATATACAAGATCCTGTGAGATCTGCTTGCTGGAAGATGCTCTTGAATTAGAATCTGAAGTCACGGGCAGGAAACAAAACTAGCCTTTTAGGTCCTGTAGTCTTTTTAAGTGATAAACCTCCAAAGTCTCAGCCCAGAATCCCAGCGGGAGTTCTGCCAGCCTCTTTGAAAACTACCTACTTGTTTTGTCTTCCCTGCCAGACTGTAATCCACAAACTGTATCTGTATTCTTAATAAAAGCCTGCTCGGGCAGGAAAACAGGACACTCTCCACTAGAGGGAGTGGTCATTTCATCCCTATTCCTCCACAGGACTCAGTGTCCATGTGTATGTTTTTTTCATATTTTGACGAGCATCTGCACCAGCGATGGGTACTGCTGGCCAGTATCTGACACAACTATTTAGATGATTAGAAGGCTGCAGCTACGGGCAACTGGTGATAGGCAGCTTCATCATGTCAATGTGCCCATTCCTGTGTGACATCTTGTGCAGAATTTAGGACAGAAACATCAAATCACCCAGGTGACTCACCCCCTCTACAGCCCAGACTTGGCGTCCTGCTACTTCTGGCTTTTCTCAAAACTAAAATCACCTTTGAAAGGGAAAACATGTCAGACCATCAATGAGATTCATGAAAATACGACAGGGAAGCTGATTGTGATTGGGAGAACTGTGTGAGGTCTGCAAGTGCCTACTTTGAAGGGGATTAAGGTGTCATACAATGTTTCTTGTATCTTGAATCTTCAATAAGTGTCTCTACTTTTCAGAGCCCATGGGTGGGTACTTTCTGGACAGACCTTGTATGTTCTGTTGATATGAGAACTCTATTTTCTGTCCTAAAATACAACTGTCCTGACCATGACCTTTGTGAAGCCACATATTGCTTAGGTAGTGTAAAACATAATGCTATATTTCAAATACATTGTAGACCTTAACCATTTTAATCTCATTTTATATATCCAAGAATTGCCAGTGTGCTTGCCTATCTGCTGTGCTATTACATGACACTATTTTGACATTATCCTTTCCAATTGCTAAACAAAGATCTATTTTAAACATGAGAATCAGGGTCTTTCTCTAGTATTCATAAGATACAACATTATTCTCTCATAGTAATCTTTGCCTAAACATGTCAGCATAGAAAAGAATGTACAAAAATGCATTTTTATACAGACAAATGTAGCTAAAGTTGGAAAGAGCTGTTAAAGCTCATTATAGTTATACTGTCAAGTGTTAGAGTTCCCTCCTATGTCAAAAACTGGTTTATATGTTTTGACTGAAATGAGAGTTTACAAACAGTAAAGATATTTTTAATGGCTATGAATATAGAGTGGACTATAAAACTGAATATAGATGAACTATAAAAATAAAACTCTCTCTACATGAAAAATAATACATTATAGCATTGCTGTGTACAAATTTAAATTAAATCCACCTATAAATTGTGAGCTCGGAGATAAATGAAGAAAAGTAAGTTTTTCTTTTTTTTAATTTCTCAAGTTGTTACTTGGAAACTTAGGAGCTGCGTTATAGTACTGATAGCTTTCTCTCCCCAGCCCCGGAAACCAGTGCTGATTGTACTGCATTCTACTTTCCTGGAACTCTTGGACACTGTTTCTCTGACAATGCTTTTCTCTCTCTGCAGTCACAGCAAAGGTTAAATGCAATAGGCCACACTGCTCTTATGGCACACTGTCCCATCCTGCCTTCCAAAAGAACACGTGTAACTTTCTGAATTGAATGGTTGAGACATTTATAGGATAGAGGGATTACAAAGTGAGAGTGTAAATGTTAAAATTGGGCACCGAATATGATTTTCTTTAGTAACGAACTCAACTATTCACAAGGAGTTCATATTAGTACCCAACCAGGGTCACTTGCCCTCAGGTGTGCTGCTTTCCCCTCACTGTCCCTTCAGATTTTCATCCCATTTTGAGAGATATTAACTGCTATTCCTGCTTTTGAAAATAATACATGAACTATTTAGTTTGAATTAGCACCAGGGAGGACACTGGAAGACTGTTTGCTGGTCATCGCTGTGAATTCACAAGAGCTCAGTGCTCCAGACATTGGTACTCCAAGTGTATGAGACAAATTTAGTACTTCCAGACCCACTTGGTGAAACACACACACCCCTGCCAAGGACTGCATGAATTCCTAGTTGATGTTCCCTGAACATGGTGCTATTCTGTCTCTTTGTAATCATAGTCAAGAGCTGAAATGGAATGTATTATTTAGTACATACAGTCTAAGATGAGGAAAATTTTTTAACTGCTTAGAAGCCTCTGAGATGCATTGTCTTCCATGTCATTAATAAATCTCATTTTTTTTCACAGAAAATGCCATGATAATTATCTAGTAAAGTATACATAATAAAAAAAATTAAAAGTATACATAATAAGTGTTTAGACAAGGTTGTTTGTATTCAGATTTGATCAATGATGAGGAAAAGAAATAAACTGTGCCTAATAACATAGTTTCAGACTGTGGCTACACTATTCTCATCTTTGACACACCCTTTAATTTAGTACCTTGTTTAGGCAAACTTGTCTCTATGGTCATTTACATCTACTATATTCCGGGGCTCTACTAGGCTCTGGGGAGAGAGAGATGGAAATTGAGCCTATCACTAATGAGCCAAAAGGAGGAAATAGCAACTTTAATAAGGTAGGCTACATAATATAATAAGTGTGCTAAACAATGTGTTATGAGAGAGGATATATGACACATTAAAAGAGCAGAAGAGTGGAAGGGAATATTTTAATAGATGAGGCTAAGAGATAAGAAGGGGAAAAGGTAGCTCATTAGGACTTTATAGTTAGGATGGTAGTCATTAACAGTTTTTAAACAAGGAGATGAATTTTTAAAAATCAGAATTGTAGATTGGAAATACCACTAGGTTTACACAAAGAAGAATGCATTATTACGTGTGATTTTGTTAGGGAGTGTTGAGGATGCCAGAAAAATAAAGGAACTTTCAAGCTGCATTCCAGGGAATAGATGCCATGTTGGTTACATAATCTAGAAGTTAGATAATCTAGCAATATTTGGGAGTTGATTTATACAGAAAGTTCTGGAAGAGAGTGAGAGAGGATCTCAAAATGAAATTTTAGTTTCAGGCCAGGGAAATTAGGTTAATTTGGTCTTTCACCAACTATGCAGATATAGAAGACAGGAGTAGAAGAAAACTTGCAAAAGTTATAGTACTTTTAAGGGGATGGAAGGTGATATATCCAATTTTGGATACATTAAATGTATGCACTTGGAATATATCCAAGTTGGGCTGTCTAACAAATACATGAATATGGAGTAACAACTCTCTTACCTGAAACTATCAGGGTGGATTGACTGTCAGTGGTTTGACTAAAGTGGGAAAGCACACAGTAAGGTGCCTGCACACCTGCCAAGTCTAAGCATTCTGCACTGACTCACATCATCTTACTGTATGTTACATTCACTCATATAGTGCTATCAGCCCAAGGCTTTGTCTTTGAATAATTGTTTTATTGCTGAAGGTATTGCTCTTCTTTTCTTCTGTGGCCCATGTTCAAAATAAATCATCTATGACTTCTCAGACATTTATTTGTTTGTTTATCCATTTATTTATTTTTTTCTTTCATTCATTCATTTATTTATTTAAGATTTTATTTATTTTTTTATAGAGAGGAGAAGAGAAGGACAAAGAGAGGGAGAGAAACACTGATGTGTGACAGAAACAGCTGTATCATTTTCATCACACATGCTCCCATCTGAGGACCTGACCCACAACCCAGGCATGTGTCCTGCCTGGGAATCAAAGCAGTGACCATTCAGTTTGCAGCCTGGTGCTCAACGCACTGAACCATGCCAGCCAGCAGGCAGACTTGTTTATTTAAAATGCACTTCTGAACAAATAAAAAAATGTTTTAATTATTTATTTTTCTCCAGTCTTACTTTGTTGCCATAATAACATAGTAGGAATAAACTCTACTTCTTTGCACTTATATTTCACCATTTTACTCAACATTGAATTAAATTATGGAATTGCAGTAATGAACTCAACATGCACAGAGTGATTGGAGAACAAATCTGACTCCTGGTAAGCAAATTATTAGCAGCAGTCTAGTAAGTATAATGACATCCTACAGAATGGCCTAATAGCTTCACATTACTCTTTGGGATTCAGTTTCATAGGAAATGAAGAATTTAATCACTCTGAGATAGAGATGCAGATCATTTGAAAAAGGAACTGCTGAACAGATCTAAAGCTCAGAAGAGATATATAATAAAAATTTTATTTTGGAATCATCATCCTGATCATTTTAAGTAAAGTGTTAGAAAATCTGAAATTCGGCCCAGGGAGAATCTGTAAAGAGGAAAGGGGATCCTGGAAGTAACCATTATTTAAGCTTGAAAAGAGGAGAGAAGCTATGGAAGACACAGAGAAATGTCCACAGAGCTAGAGCATCAACTAGAGAAATACAGCACCATGGAGATAATGATGAGAGGTAGTTTTAAGTAAAAGAGAATGTTGAGGGTTGTCAGTAGCATTGGATGGTGAAGTAAATAACAACTCTGTATTTTTCATTTGATGACATAAATCATCTTTGTTCATTTTGATACAGTTATTTCAATAGATTAGTGGGTTTAGAAGACATATGTATTGAGTTTAAAAGAAAATTGTGGGCAATTAAGTATAAGCAAAACTTTTTAGAATATCTATGAAGGGACAAAAAAGATAGAATTATGATTGTTAACTATAAAAAAAGTTTTAAATTTCATAATGCTGTCCAAACCTACTATGAATACATGAAAATTTGACTAGATATAAAACCAAGTATCAATTATGTTTAATTAATATTACTTACATAGTAATTTAGAAATTTGAATGTAAGTGTAGAACTTTCACTGGGTTCAGATTCTGTAAAGCAGTTTAATGTTAATGATGATATTCAACTAAAGTGCTGACTGGATGTTCTAGTAAAACAATTGTTACTTATTGAATCTTTTAGTGTCATCATATATGAGGAATGTGAGGAAACATCATTATATAAGAAAACTGGGAAAAGACAAACATACTTTACCATTTGAAAAAATGATTGTAGGTACTCATAAGTCTAAAAGGTGGGTACTCATAAGTCTAAAAGTAGGTACTCATAAGTCTAAAAAATGATTGTAGGTACTCATAAGTCTATAAGTCTGAACCCTGATGGGTGTGGCTTGGTTGGTTAGGTGTCCTACAACAAGGCAAAAGGTCACTGCTTCCATTCCCAGTCAGGGCACATGCACGGGTTGTGGGCCTGGTTCCCGGTTGGAATACGAACCAGAGGCAACCAATCTCCTTCACATCAATGTTTCTCTCCCTCTCTTTGTCCTTCACTTCCCTTCTTTCTAAAAATAAATAAATATAATCTTTTAAAAAAGATATTTGTTGAACAATACTAGGTTTAAGGAAATCTGAGCTTTTGTAGAGGTTCAATATTTTCTATTTATATGGAATATCTGTTATTTTACCATGACAATTAATACATTTCAATGTATTACTATGAGAATCAAACATTCCATATCACTGATTGTTTAACATGTTAACCCTGGGTTAACATATTAGATGAAAATCATTCACAATTTATCAATCTTATAGTCATTTTTAATTTTCTACTTTAAATTATATAACCTAATATGTTTGATAATATAATTGTTTTCCCTTTTTATAATTTTATTGACCAAGAAAAATAAGACAAATTTCTATTGAATAATGTCATAAATTATTGCTTAGAGAGAAGAGATTTTCTTATTCTCTTGTGTCCCTATTGATGTTTCACTTTTCTCTTTAAGTAGAAAACTGTAACTTCAGACATATTTATAATTTATAAAGTCTTTTGTAATTGTTTTATTAAAAAGATTAACTTTAAATGAATTTTGTTAGACATGGCATTCAAGCCAGCATTTTGAACTTTCTAACACCCTGAGGAATGGTAGTATCAGGGTTGGACTGGGGGCTTTCTAATTTTTTTCTATCCATGTAAGTACTGTGATCAAATAAAGGCAAGTTCATGTTAAAAGTAGAAGAAAAGGCATAAGGCTTATCTTTCAGGATTAATCAGGTCATTTCAGGTACTTGCTGATGGTACCAAAATATTATATCACAAAATCTCCTTCTGTGTAAGCATGGTGAGTTAGAATTTAGCAAAATATTCATCTGTATGCCTGGAAATATACACTTCCCTTTGCAAAGTCTGTTCTTGGACATTTTGGAGAGGCTCATCTCAGTGGCCCCTGCTCACTGGAGGTGCATCTATTGCAGCATTTGCAAAAAAGCTAGGAACCTCATTAGAAGCTTTCTAATATTACAGGTTAGGTAACCTAACATCTAAGAATCAGCTCTGGCATTCTTACTTGAAATATATCTGTGGTAGAGATAAAAAAAATGAAAAAAGGCAATGAGAATAAAAAGGAACAAGACAACATTATTAGAATATTATAATGAATTTGTAGGTATTTTCTACTACATCACTAGGCAATGATAAATTAACATTTATATTTTAAGTATTAATTGATTTTCTTTTTCACCCTTTTTGACTTTCAAAAATTCTATAATGCAATTGCAGTTACCTGAGGTATACTACAAACTTGTTGAATAAAAAAAATGTGTGTATATATATATACATAATTTGGTGTATGTATATATATATATATATATAATCCCTGCTAAAATATGTCCATGGGCTGGTTGTATTCTTTGTTAACATTTTAACCAAAGGACTCATAGAAATATTCTTCAAAGCTGCTTTTTTAGTTCAAAAGACTAAAAGTTGAATTAGATGTTCTAAACTCTGCAGGGAAAGATTGGGATGGAGAGAGAGAGATTTTCATCTTCTTATCTTCCTTACAACTTACAGTATAGTGTTCAGAAGTACAGTCTTTGGGTGGAGATGACTCCAGAACTGAGCTCTGTCACTCACTGTCTCCGAGACTTGAATGCATTGATTAACTTTTCTAAACCTCTCTCCCAAGAAAAAGGGAATGACTGTTCCCACCTTACACTGTTGTTACGAGGATGAAATCAAGGACATACACAGTGCTCACATTCAGTAAGCATTCAACAGCAGTCACTCACTTGCCTTATTTTTTTTCGACTGTTTTTGCATGTTTAATGCAAAGCAGAATCTGACAAGAATTTTTTTTTATAAAAATTATTTATTTAAAAAGTTCCCTCAGGAGAAACTAGGAAAGTAAAAGGGAAAAAAATACAGAAAAGGAAATAATAGTCAAGAAGTATGTTATTTCTAGAATGTTCAGGGAGGGTAAATACAGCCTGATCCCTCAGGAAAACTTGGCAGTGTAAACTTCACTTCAGTGTTCGTCTTGATTAGAAGCAGAGTGAGCTTTCAATTCAAGCACCAATCAATCATTGGCTAAGAGCAGCCATCAAGAAACAAGCTCTCAGCCTCTTTCAACTCTGCCAGTGTAGGCAAAGTGGCATCAGTATCCCAAGGGAAGTTCTCTGAAGAGAGTTGCTGGTGCAGACCCTTAAAATAAAACTACAGAGAAACCAGCGGAGCGGTCCTCACCAAGAGGAAAAGAAATTTCAGTGTCTGCTACACTGGCATTATTTTCTTTTTTTCTTTTATAGTTGACCTAATTAAAATCATATAATACTCATTTGTTTTGAAATGGGGTTTGAGTTCTATTTCTGAATGTTTCCACAGATTACTGTACAAGGAGATCCTAAAAAAACATTTTTTTGTAAGGTAGAAGCTGTTGAAAAACCATTCCGCATGTGTCTCTCATGTTTGAGCATGACTTGTAAGTGAGGTACTATGTTGGGTTCTGACTTACTTTTCAATGGTGTTTGAATAGTGAAAAACCAATGATAGTTTCTCTTTCTGGAGAAAAGGGTAAGCATGCTTACTGTCCATTATTTAAAACAATCCAGTTTTCTAAGTTCAGCATTCCTCTTCTTCAATGCAACCAACTATTTTTTTTTTCATATTAATCTGTTGGAATTGGGCTCAGGAAACATGCACTCAGGCTAGTGCTACTACTGTGAATAACTATTGTTCTTCATCTGTAACACAACAGTCTCATGTCTTCTACCTGAATTCATAAAACTGTGGTGGTCTAGCCTGTTATCTCTCCAGTGGGCTAAATCTCAGACTCCACACAGTTCTTGTTTAAAAGGATTTCATGTAAAATTGTTTATATCATTTGTAATTAATTGACATTATTTATGCTTATTTTAGTCACTTTCTCTAGTAGTCCCTGTTCTTTTTTCCATGAATAAAACACAATTAAAATAATGTACTAATCTAAAATTTTTGAAAAAATATTTTTATCTTAGAATACATTCTTAATTCACAACAGAAAAAAAATCAAAGATAAATTTATCTGTTAAATCTACCCCTTTTAAAAGGTTTTATTTATTTATTTATTATCTTTTAGAGAGAGGAAGGGAGGGAAGAAAGGGAGAGAAACACCAGTGTGTGGTGGCCTCTTACTTACCCCCTACAGGGGACCTGGCCCGCCCCCCAGGCATGTGCCCTAGACTGGGAGTCAAACCTGCGATCTTTGGTTTGCAGGCCAGTGCACAATCCACTGAGCCATACCAGCCAGGGATGTACCTTTTATCTTTAATTATATGTATATATTTATTGATGATAGGTATAAAAATTCCAACTTCTCAAGGAACAGGGCGGCCACAGCAAAGGCGTTGATCCGCGAAGATAAACAAGCCCCTGGTGTTCGGCACCACAGAGAGGGCAGCACAGAGGTGCCGGGACGGGGTGTGCACTTTCTCTTCTGTACCCAGTGCTTTCGAAAATTACTGGGGGGCCCTTGTTTTCAAAATAATAAAAAAGGCAATTAGTCTAAAGAGAGACAGAAAAAAAGGAGAAAAAACCCAAAAAATAATGAAAGAAGGGGCTAAAGCTTTGTAAATTAAAATTATCCCAGCCAGTGAACAATGACAGTCAGGGGTGTCCAACAAGGGGCCCAGAATGGCTACGAATGTTGTCCAACACAAAATTGTAAATTTTCTTAAAACATGATGAGGTTTTGTTTGTTTTTTTGTTGTTGTTAGTGTTTGTGTATTTACTGCGTGGCCCCAAACAACTCTCCTTCCAGTGTGGCCCAGAGACACAAAAATGTTGGACACCCTTAGTAGATGTTTGAAAAGGTTTTTTACAGGCCACTGACCATAAGCCAACTTGTTTTCTTTGTTTGTTTTGTAGAATGGTACACCATCCTCTTGTAGGGGAATAAAACAATCTAACTTGGGAGTGGGTAAGGAACACGATTTCACTGTCTAGCTCTTACAATGACAAGGAACATTACCTTCAACTAGGAAGTCTGGTGATTTAGAGATTTTTCCCATTATAATAAAAAACTGATTAAATGATTATTAATTAAATGAAAGACCAGATTTTGCAAAAAATTGCATTACTTGTTCAAAATTATATCTCCATTCATCACATATGTTCTCATTCTGGAACACAATAAAAAATTATGGTAATTCTCAAAATAGTATTCAATTTAAAATAATTTGTTCAAGGATTTTGAAAGAGAACATGTGTCTGGAATAAGAACTAGTACATTACAGGCATTACATTCTGGCATCCTCCAGATTCAAAGGATGAGGTACCTTGGATGCTTTATACACTAATTACTTGTACATAATAGGTATTAAGTATTTTTCTATTACTCTCTTTAATTTATAAACCACAAATACAGAAGTTAACAGTGGTTTAGTCCGTCCACATTAACAGTGGTTTTAGTACCTGACAGTCTGGGCATAAAAATATATTGTGAATGAATGGAAATAACAACACTGATCATAATCATTTATAAAAAGAAATGTTTGTAAGAAAACAATACAGTCATTTCTTTCTTTAGCCTCAGTCTCATGATGCCCTTAGAAAAGTGAGATGGATTTAATAATGGTGTTCTGCCTTTGCTATAAATCTCTGGCATCCCCAACTGAGATGTGCACAAATAATATGATTGAAAATCAGGTATAACTGGATGTCAACAAAACCACATTTCCTTTTCCTGGAGACAAAAATAGATGAAGAGATTAAAATAAAGAATATTATAGACATTGTGATTCTATAAAGTTGTCAAAAAAGGCAAAAAACATATCCATTATAGATCCAGTTTTAAAACAAATTACAATGACAAGACTATATTTCACATATTGCAAAAATGTTGGATAAAACAAAAGTTATTGTATGACAATTCCTAGATGTTTGCCTAATATCCTCCCCACCCAGGACCACTTTTTTATCCATATATCTCTTTCTATATGAGATAATCAATTTTCCTTACTAATTGTATCTTATGAAATTGAAGTGTTTTATTTTTTTTTAATTTTGGTTAAATTTCGCTGGATAAAATCTTTCTTAACAGAGTGAAGGCTGCATAATAAGGACATGGACAGGTATGGAGTAAATTAATATTGACTGAGTCTCAGTTACTTTTTTATTATATTACATGAATATATTTAGAATTCTTACATTTTAAATTAGAATACAACCAAAATGGGCATGTAATTAGAATGGTGATGCTGGGGTTCACAAAGACAGAATTTTTCTACTTTACTTATATATATATTTTTTAAATAAAAGAATAGCTCTGGCTGGTGTGGCTCAGTGGATTGGCCAGCCTGTGAAACAAAGGGTCGTAGGCTCGATTCCCAGTTAGGGCACATGCCTGGGTTGTGGGCCAGGTCCTCAGTAAGGGGTGCATGAGAAGCAACCACACACTGATGTTTCCCTCCCTCTCCTCCCTCCCTTCCCTCCATTTCCCTCTCTCTAAAAATAAATAAATAAAATCTTTAAAGCAAAATAAAAGAATAGTTGAAAGACAATTATCCAGCAGTTAATATCTGAATGTTTCCTTTTGTCTCTGTAAGACACGTATCTTTTTTTGCTGTTTGTTTTTATTTTTTAATTATATTTTATTCATTATGCTATTACAGTTGTCCCAATGTTTCCTCCTTTGCCCTCCTCCACCCAGCACCCCCACTCCCTCAGGCAATCCCCTCACCATTGTTCATGTCCATGGGTCATGTGTTCTTTGGCTGCTCCACTTACTATACCATCCTTCACATCCCCTTGGCTACTCTGTACCACCATTTGTGCTTCTTAATCTTCTCGCTTTCTCACCATTCCCCCACACTCACCTCCCATCTGGCAACCATCAAAATCCTCTCTGTATCCATAATTCTGTCTCTGTTCTTCTTGTTTGCTTAGCATGTTTTTAGATTCAGTTGTTGATAGATATGTATTTAGTGTCATTTTATTGTTTATAATTTTTTTAAATAAGTCCCTTTAACATTTCATATAACAAAGGTTTGGTGATGATGAACTCCTTTAGTTTTTCCTTGTCTGAAAAGGTCTTTATCTGCTCTTGGATTCTAAATATCTTTGCTGGGTAGAGCAATCTTGGCTGAAGGTCCCTGCTTTTCATGACTTTGAATATTTCTTGTCAATCCCTTCTAGCCTGCAAAGATTGTTTGAGAAATCAGCTGAATGTCTTATGGGAAACCCCCTGTAGGTAACTAACTTTTTCTTTTCTTTCTTTTTTTTTTGCTGTTTTTAAGATTCTCTCTTTATTTTTAACATTTGACATTTGAATTATGATGTGTCTTGCCATGGGCCTCTTTGTATCCATCTTTATTGGGACTCTCTGTGCTTCTTGGATGCGCAAGGCATATATCTTTCTAATTTTTATGTGCACACTCAGCCTCAAATTCAGCTGGTACTCTTGCATCTGAATATGTTTGACTTGCTTTTGAATAGTTTTGACTAGGAGATTTTGTGGAGTTTACTTTGATGAACTACAGATTTCTAATAATAATGATAGTAATAAGAATAAGTAACACTTCTAAGCAGCTGAGTAATTTAGCTATATTTTTTAGGTTTATTACTGTTAATGTGTCTTTTTTATAAATAAATGACCAAAAGGGAAAATTTAAATTAAAATATATTTTCTACTTAAAATATGAATAAAAATATAATGGTCAATCCTTCTCCCTAAAAAAGCCTGCCATGTTTTCAGGAATTTATGAAAATCTACCAGGTGGTCAGGAATTTCAGATTATTTTTGACATTTTTGTGCCTATACCTATACATACATAAATATGCATGCACAAACATCTTCACACCAGAAAGTTATTTAATTAATAACACATTGGGCTATAAATGTTTTTCATCATTACTTTTATAACATATTTTTTCATACAATGCAGCTCAATATTTTATAACTTATTTATACTTTTTATTTACTTACAAAATGTTCTCATCTTATTCCATTATAAACCTTTTACTTTTATCCATAAACAGTATGTAGTTTCATCTCAGTCTTTGTCCTTATGTCATTTGCTTTCCTGCCCACCCACCACCCACCACACCTTAGTTTTGGTCATGCTTCCCTAGAGGTAATGCACTTTGTACTGAAATCTCTGTATCTTTTTACAACCAGCTTTAAGGATTTTTATCTCAGTCACTTGGTCAGCTCTTCTGTATGCTGTACTTTGTTAGTTTTTCTTTTATATTGGTTAGTTTCTTAACCTTTAGTTCTCTTCACTCATTTAAAATTTAATGAATTTATTTGTTTATTATCGTCTAGTTTAAACAAAGCTTTTACAACATCCTTAAATGTGGATTTGAGGCTCATATTCAAAACTTTTATTTTATATTTTCAATTTTGGTTTACTCATTTATCTAGTAATTATTTTAGAACAATCATGTTCAAATTTTTTATACCTTTGAATTGAACTTCACCTATAGTCTTATTACATTTTGATGAGAATGTGCTCTACAACATACCTATTTGGAACTTTCTAGGCATTTTTGTGACAATATATGATATTTAAATTACAAATTAAACATTTCACAGGTAATTGATTTTTAAAGCTATAGTGTACTCACTTCTAGGCCAAGTGAGGGGAGCGCTGTTAGTGAAGGGGCAGCATACAGAATGCGGAACTCGTAACTCACCTATTACAGCTCTTCATGTTGGCCAGCTGGAATTTTTCATGTGTTTATTGTGAATGTGAGCTACAAGAGGTGGTGGCTTATAAATATTTGATTATTTTTGTGGGTGTAATAATTTCAGGAATCAGGTTGTACATCTAAAGAAATACCTTTTCTCTGATGATGGCTGAGATGTTTTTCCCTCTTCTCTTTGAACTATGCTTCATCACAGAGAACTCACTGCTAATGCTACTATTATAGATATCACTTGCCTTTTTTTGATACATAAAAAGTGCTAATTAAGTTTCATTCCATCAGTACCCCCTTTCTGTGTGCCATTTCTCAAGCACCCCATTATTAGTTAACCACTTCATGCTGGAGGCTGGGAATGCCTGACACTGAGTCACATCTCATTAGCGTGAACAGCAGGAGCCTGAATTGGGAAGCACCATAGGGACTAATTACCTGAAAATATTTAAATAGCAAATACCTACCAGAATCTTTTTTCACAGAAAGCAAAGCTCTGTTAACCCACATATAAAACCTGTATGCCTAAAACTAATATTTATTTAGAATTTAAATGTTTTAATGTTTCTCATGGCAATGCTGCTTGTGACAAAAATCTGTTCAGGCCAGTAGCTTCACTCATTCAGTCTTATCCTGTGGTATTATGAGCTTAACCTTGCTGGGAGATTTGATAGGGCAGTTCTCTGGCATACATGTCAGTGGAGACCTCAGAGAAGCACATGTAGTTTGTCATCACTGCTGTTGTGGTGCAAAAGGAAGCCTTTTGAACGTATTTGACTAGAAGGTAAATATTTGTCAGCCATGTTGGAACAAGGGTTCTGATCCCAGATGTCCTTAGGCTCCTGAGACTTTGTGAAAGCCCTGAAATTATGGACAATTGAGTGTGTGTGTATCTCAGAAGAAGTACCTTCTCTTGAATTATACATACAGAAAAGTATTAAAAAGATTCAAAGTAAGTAATACTGTCACATCCTTTCCATTCCCCAGTAATAAGAACCACTCACCTTGTTCTTTTTTATTTTTCCAAATTACATAAAATTTACCCATATTTTCAAGAAAGAAAAAAGTAGATGTGGCATATATCCTTGAGGGGAAAGAGCAAGCTTGTCTGATGGAAAGGAGGAGACAAAGCATATCACTCTCATAAGGCAGAATTCAACAATCCTCATGGAATTTTTAGCCACTTGTGATGAAACGAGAAAATAGAGCCTTCCCAATTTTAATATTGTTTGATAATTTGAGATCAGACTTTGTTATATTTAAAATTTAAACTCTGATATCTTTTATTAAATGATAGTGGGAAGAACAGCATGGATATTTGTTTGTTTTTGCAATGTTACATGGTATAAATGTAAGAAACGTCCAAACTGTAAAGAATGCTTATAAGTTTATTTGAGCTAAACTGATGACACAGGCTGGGGAGTAAGATTTCAAGTGCTCCCCCCAAAGTACAGATTCACAGCTTCTTTTATGCATTGAAATGAAGGACATAGGTAAGAAAAATTGTGTAAGGTGGCAGGAAGGAACATAGAGATAGAATTACTGGATAGTTAAGATTATGTGGGGTTGGTTTATTTCAAAGATAATAAACTAGATGCATAGAAATAGTGGACGGGGCTTGTTTAAGGCAAAATAAACCTTTTACTAAAAATTTGTATGCCTGGAGTGTGACTACCCAACATAACCTGCCCAGTTAGGAATTTACAATCACACCACCCTATGAGGTTACTTTACATGGAATCTCTTTTTTTCATCACAGTTTTGGTCATAAATCAATCTTAAGAATGCACTGATAACCAACCTTTTAGTTAAATAGTGTGGTCTCACAGCACTATGAAGGCTCATTCCTAGGAAGTTTCAGTATGGATGTTGTCATCATTGAGGATGGGGTAGTACAGTAAGTATGGGAGCTGGGTTGAGGCTGGATTTTCCCAAAATTAGGACTGATACATGGAAGTCAGTCATGTAACCAAACTCAGGTCTAGCTACCTGCTGCAATGAAAGTCAAACTTATAAGACCGATACTGGTGAAAAGGAAAGAGGTTTATTTATACCTCAGCAACCTAGATAATGTGGAACTCTTGTTTCAAAGCCAATCTCAAAATGTCAGTGCAGGCAGAGGTTTTCATAAGAATGAGGAAAAGCAGAACAAAGTGATTACGGGAAGAGCATTGAAGAGTTCTTTACATGCAGACTCACACAGTACTTTCCAATAAGGACTTCAAAACTGGTCAAGCAATGGTCTGGTGTGCATCATCCTGCTTTTAATGTCATCCCAGTTTTATGACTGGAGATCTGCAAATCTCCCAGAGCAGAGATGACTGAAGATCTGTATCTTTTGAAGTTAGTTCTTAGGATTCTTGTGCAAATATGCTGTTTATCTGCAAGTTATGCGTTAGTCAGACTCAGTATTTACAGAAACAATATCAAAAGAATGGTGGGATGGCTTATAATACCCAATTGTTCCAATGGTCCAAATCACATTATTCCTTATAGCCTCATCTGGACTGATTCTTGGTGGTTATTAAAAATATAACAGTTTATAAAATGTATTCACAAGATAGATGCTAATGGTATATATTTCCTAGGCTTTCACTCATAGACTTTCAAATAGTAGATATTTATGTTCGGGACATTTTCATGAGAAGATACAATAAAGCAACAGTGCAATTCCTACAGTCTTACCTGCGACATCACCTGTTACCTGCACATTCAGTATTGTCTGCAGTCTAACATACACAAGTGATTGCACAATAATTTCATGTTCTTTGTAATGTGTGACTGCAAACAAAGGACCTTTGTCATTTTAAAACAGTACAGATGAACTAACTGGTATGTAATATTTCCCACTATTTGAATGACAAATATGTGTAGGTACATATAATTGTA